>PVJH01026204.1:0-30409 GCA_004026705.1 Nesogale talazaci | reverse complement strand
TGCAGCAGACAGCGGGGCTCACTAGTCCCTTGTTTGTCCAAGCAGTCTGTGGTCTCAGTAGATCTTAGCTCTTTTTGGCAGTCACACCACTCTGTTGCTCCATCATAAGCCCTTGGCCATCACCATTAAAGACCTTTTCCACACGAACGGCTTTAATCCTGTCTTCTCACCTGCATTGTCTTGTTGAGTTTTCCTTAACTGAAGTATAGTACTTTCATTGATAAACAGGGAAGGTCCTCTTATTATTGTTGGCTCTGTTGACTTCTTTTTGATTCCTGATTCATAATAGGTAACTCTCTCCTCTTGGTTTTTGCGATTCGTCAGTTCTAGTACGTAACATCTCCTGCTGCCATCAAAGCCATTGGAAAACAGGTAGAACGAGAAAGAGGCTAGTTTGTTTCTTTGGAAAGGCTTCTCTTATTAAAAGAATGACTCTTTGTGTTTTATTCCTCAATGTAACAAGAACTGGTCAAGCCGGTGCTTGATTGGATAAGGTGTCCCTATTGCCATCTGCCCATTGTGGGTCCTTAACGGAAATGCTATCGACTGCTTAGCTTTCCAAATTGAAAATTCTATTTTTAGTTCAAGTCAGGTAGGATGGGTTTCAAGAAATCCATGGAAAAATTCCATTTTCTTTTCATTCCATTTTCCCACCCAGGAGTTTTTTAAGAGCACTCTTAATTTAAATCTAGAATTGAGCATAGCTTCTTTAAAAAACATTTAATTCTGAAATATCAGAGATGATGAGAAAAGTACAGCAAATAAAAACAGAAGGGACTTTTGGATATTGTCACCCAAGTGAAATTTTCAGTGCTTTCCTTTTGTCCAGAATGCCAACAAATATTCTCAGCTGCAGAAGTCCTGTCTTGAACACCAGGTGGCCTGGCAGGGAGCATGGGGGACCCAGACCATAGTACACTAGGCCGTGAGGGGGATGCCAAATGATTCTGGGTTGAAGCTGGTCTGCAAACCATGTGATTGACACTACAGTGGCCACTCCTCCCGCCATTGATCTTGAGTTCTGCAGGAGCCCTTGTGATGACAGATGCCTGACCAAAGGCCTGTGACCCTGTCCCAGGAAGCAAAGGAAGAGGATGGTGCTGGGTGGTCACATGAGAACTTTATAATAGCTCTCTGGGCAATCGCTGCAATGAAGGCTCGGGAGGAGCCTTGGGCATGATGAAGGGCCTTGCAAATATCCCTGCAGCCTGCGGGGAACAGCCCAACAATTGTATACAGCTAGAGGCATGAGGGACTGCAAGAGTTAAAGGCAACCAACCTCCACACAGTGACATAGGCACTCCTGCAATCACATTTGTCTGTGAGTAGGTGCTTGGACGGATGCGCAAGCTGAACAAGTGTGAGAGAGAGGGAGGGAGGGACGGAGGCACGGGTATGTGTGTGTCACTCTATGCTGATTTCACAGAGGACACTGCCTGCTCATCTTTGCCTTTGCTGTCACTGTCCCCTAAATGTGGAGATTCTGCAAATGGATTTTGGGTTGACATGGTCAACATCCTGAGAACGTCTTAGAGGGATTTGATGGCGGAACCTGGAAAGGCAGGACCCTGGTCTCAGGGGACTCGGCACAGAGATTGCGTGCTACTGTGGTGAGAACATGGCTAGAGAGGAGCCATCGGAAGTGCAGCAGTCGGTCCTGGCCCTCTTGAGGAAGGCAGCAAGATGGAAAGTGAAGGACACATGCAGACGTTTGGTCCATTATACTAATGGACCAGGCCAAACCAGCCCCCGAGTCCTGAGACCCCAACTAGACGGTACTGGGCTACCCCTACCACCTGCTCATTCAGCTAGTGTTGAGCAGAGGGGCTAAAAATGTGGACCAGAAATCAAAAACACTAGAGACCAGGCTTACTGGTTGGATAAAGATGAATAGAACCCCCAGGACTATAGCCTTTCCCCACTCTTCCAGTTGAAACTGAACTTGCCCCTGAGTTAGAATAATCAACCAATCCTTTAAGATAAGAAAGACGGCATTTACCCAAGACACAGGGTTAGGAAAGGCGCAGGACTGGAAGTGGGATGCAGAGGAGGAAGCGGAGTAAGTGGTGGTGGTGGGGGAGGTGTGTGTGTGTGTGTGTGTGTGTGTGTGTGTGATGAATTGAATCAGAATGTGTGTGAATTGTTGAATGTAACACTGTGATCTGTTCTGTAAACCCTCACCTAGTTCAAATCAAAAAGTTTACAAAAAGAGAAGAGAGGGTTGAGGAGCCCTCAGGAGATGTGCCAGTGTGTGCGACTCACTGCATCGTCACGGGCTGGAAAGGGTGGAAGGACGGCCCCCCCTCAGCCTCCCGACCTTGAGTGGGGTATGTCAGCTCTCAGCCTCAGTTTCCTCTTTTGTTATGTGGCAATTGTAAGAGGTCATCGCTACAAAGGGCTGCTTGGAGGTGAAATGTAATGCATTTGAAGTGGTTCCAACTGGGCTTGGCAAAATGATTACGTCTCTCTAAAAAGGGAGATGACTATGCTTACAGCTGTTTTTATCTTTCAAGAACATGTCCCGTGAACAAAAGGAGACGAAGTTGTTGCCTTAGGGTCCATTCGGAATGAGGGTGACGCCATTTGTGTCATACCGTATTCTGTAGGATCTTCTCATGAACATTTTTTTGAGGGGAAAGTCGCTTGGCAGGCCTTGCCTCTGAGGTGACTCTGGGTGGATATGAACCTTCAACCTTGTGGTTGGCAGGCAAGTTAAACAAGGGCTGTTTGCAAAAGTTGCTCTCTGGAGTGAGAGGACTCTTGCTAGCTGTCTATTGCCAAGCAGACACTTAGAATGAACCCTACCTGTGATTGTTCTAAGATGTCTACTGCCCAACAAGGAGCCTGGTGGCATCATGGGTAGCACTGGCCTGGCTACCTGCAAGATCAGCCGTGCGAACTCACTAGCCAGTCCATGGGAGACAAAGGAGCAATCCTACCCCATCCTGGAGGGTCCCTGTGGGTTGGAATGGGCTCAGTGGTCACGGGTGGGTAGTCACTGCCAAACAGACTGAAGCTGCAGGTGGCTGGTGTCTAAGATCATGCTATCATTATTGAAATATCCTCACTCTTCAGGTTTTCTGTTTCTGAGAGTCGTTTAGATCACCAGGTTTTCTCTGTGTTCCTCATGCCGGCCCCTTCTTTGGTTCCTCGCCACGTTTTACTTTGTGGGCTGCTGTGTCTCCATCGCTGAGGGCAGACAGTTGCCGTTCCTCAGCATGTTCTTGCTGCAAGCGACCAGCCGTGGAAGAGTTCACCCACCTTGTGTGGCTTTGTCAGTGTTGTTGGTCTTGGGATCGAGAGCCCAAGCGTGAGCTGAAGTGTTTCTTTTGTGGGCCTGTGCACGCTGATGGCCCATTTACACACTAGTAATTATTTTGTTTGGAAATAGCAATCAGCAGATCATGGTCGGTTGATCTGCACGCTGATTTTCTAAATTGTCCTGAGCCTCACTTTCTTCGCCGGCTTTGGGAATTATAAAACTTGCCTAGCTGTGTTATTGTGAGGATTTAAATTTCCTAACACAGCTTAGTGTACACTGCTTCTCCCTTCTTCTCTTCCTCTCCCTCTCTCCCCACCCCCTTCTTTCCTTTCATATCACTATGAATCCTGGTTGCAAATATTTATTTTTCTTTAAAGGTTTAGCTTAAATGCGATGTACTGAAAGGCGTATTCTTTTTATGAAGTTCTGTGTTAAAATTTGTGAAATGAGATGCAAGGAACCTATTCAATTGAAGTCTAGAATTTCTTTTAAATAGTAAATGGAGCCAAACAGACTTATGATTTCTTCTTGCAGAACAGTGACTTTGTACAAATACTCCTGACATTGTTGACAAGATGTGCCAGTAAGACTGGGAAAGTGACCGGTACATGGACAGGCAGGGACCGCCAGCTCACCTTACTCAAGCCTGTCTTTAGGGCAAGACAGCAACAGTACCAACAGAAACAACAGAAAAGAGGGTTCTTGTTTTGTTTCCCGTGTATTTCTATGTGCTATGAAGGTTAATATATTTAAGATAGGTATTATTTATAGCTTCAAACTTTTGCGTTTGAGATAGAGAAATTTATTCTTGCATTTACTCTAAAAGGACACACCTGGTTAGCATCTCTGGGTCTGTTCACTGACTCTACGCTGAGTCATGGAACCATTGTGGATATTTTGGGGGCCAGCTAGTTTCTTTGACTGCCTTATTTTTATTGCACTGATCAGTTGATGTATTTCCAAGGAACATAATACTCCCCGCCCCCCACCTTCTCTGTCATTCAACTTAAAAAAGGAAAAGAAAATTTCTGGTCCAGAATTGCAGAGAGCTCTTAATGTTCCCAAAGATAAGAATAAGTCATTTTTAGCAACTGTGTGTTTAACAGAATTTATCAAGGGTTTCAAGGAGAATTCTTTGATTTCTATAATTATTGAGAACGTGTTTACATTGGCCTGGAGGAGTTGGATGTGCTTTTGCTTATATGGTCAAAAGGTTTGGGGGTTGTGTAGTTTGGAAGGAGGGTATAGCCAGTTGAAGGCAAACATGAGACTCTTTCTCTGCTAACAATTCACTAGCTTCAGGGGTCTAATATAAAATTGGGATTTTTTTTTCAGTTAGAAAGTTGCCTTTAAACATTAAATTTCAAAAAAAAATGAAGCCATCATAAGGCATGATTTTGTTTTCTTCTTATCAGAAAGAAGAAGCAGGTTAGCCTTTTGTTGTGTCATATCTTATGCAACATTATACTTCAGTATAAGAAAAACAAAACTCCCCACAACTAGACTTACAAGCCATGTCACAATAAACATGGAAAATATTGAAATTATCAGGCATCATTTTGTTTGGATGATGCTTAATCAATGCTCATGGAAAAGAAGCAGTCAGGAAATCAAGTCATGTATTATGATGGGCAGATCTGCTATAAAAGATCTCTTTAAAGATAAGAGCTCACGACATGCAGAATCTTGGAACAGGAATGGGAGTAGCGATACTGGGCTAGGGGGAAGGTGGGGAGAGAGGTGAAGGGAAGGGGAGAAAGGGGGTGGTTATGATTGACCCCCTTACCTCCAGGGGGATGAACAACAGAAACCATGTGGGAAGGGGGACAGCGGTTGGTGTAGGATATGAAAATAATCATTTATCACTTATCAAGGGGATCACAAGGTGGGTGAGGGGTAGGAAAAAAAAAAGAAGCTGATACCCAGGGCTCAATAGAAAGAACGTGTCTAGAAAATAATGATGGCAACATATTTACAAATATGCTTGATACAATAGATGTATGGATTGTTATAAGAGCTCTAAGAGCCCCCAATAAAATGATCTTTTAATAATAATAAATGAAGATCTCTTTAAAGTATTGTTAGTCCAGGTAGACTAGAGAAGCAAATTCATAAACAAGCATATGGATAAGGGAAAGGTTTATATACAAGAGGAATGGAACATTTAGAAAACATCCCAACCCAGTCCAGCCCAAGGTCATAAGTTTGATATTAGCCCATATGTCTGATGCCAGTTTATAAAGTCTCCTTCCAACTTACGAAGCATGTGCAATGACTCCAGGCCAGTGGGTGCAGTCTTATGTATCCAGCTGGGGTAGAAGCATCCTGGAGCTGGCAAGGGTCTCTCCATGGCTTCTCCGGCCCCAAAGGTCTGGTTTCATTAAGGTAAGCCCATGTGACTTCTCCTCCAGCTCCCCCAGTCTCCAGAAATCAGCATCGATCAGCATGCTGTCATCTCATCTTGTCAGTAGTTCTTCTGCCAGGAACTCAGTCAAATCTCCTCCAATTGGGAAATACTATGAGACTTCCCAGAATTCTCAGGAGAAAGTCAGGCCCACCCAGAGGCCTCATTGGCTGTCTCCAGATTGACAGGCTAGCCTCCACCCCTAGACTCCTAATCATGAAATTGACATCAAGTACATGACCGCCACAAGTGGTAAAAGGCAAAGATGTTACTTTGAATACAAAGGTGCACCTGACCCAAGCCATGGTATTTTCAATGGTTTTAAAGGTATGGGAGAGCTGGGCAATGAGTACAGGAATTGATAGCAGAATTGCCACCTTTTTATCACATTGCTGGTGAAGAAGAAGAAATAGACCACGGACTACCAGAAGAGTGAACACATACGTCTTGATAGAAATACAGCCAGAATGTCCCTGAGAATGGAAGACGGCAAGACGTTGTTCTGGGTATTTTGGACATGTCACCAGGACAGACCAGTCCCTGAAGAAGGAAGTCATACATGATCAAGCAGAGAGCAAATGAAAGAGCAGAAGCTCCTCAGGAAGATGTGTAGTGGGAACAATGGACAAGGATGGCGAGGACGACACAGACCCGGACGATGTTTCTTTTTGTGTCTGTAGTGTCGCTCTGAGTTGGGGGAAATGCCTTGACCACATTTAACAGCAACAGCGTTTAGTGAGCATCTTAGATTAGGGAACTACTGAGGGAGAGTGCTGCACACACATGAGTGTCTTTAACCGGCTGCTTTTCTTGTACCCTATTTCAGAAGAAGACTCGTAGCCACCATGTAGCCAGCAAGCTATCTTTGAATTGTTGTATTTCAAAAGACAGCACAGTTATGTCTTGAGAACTAGCGTGTGGTTCTGTGATAAGTATTTTATAAAGTCATGCGCCTCTTCAAGGAACTCTGGGAGGGCGATGGGCTAAACACTGGACGGCCGAGTGCGAGGTTCGCAGTTCACACACATCGCTGCTCCTTGCGAGAAGGTGAGCTTGTCTGCTTCCACTGAGGTTTATCACCTCAAATCCTCTGTAAGATTGTTATGAGTCAGATTGCTATGACTCAAGGGCAGTGGGGTCGGGTGCCTCTGGAAAATGTTCAACATTCACTAATTATGCTACGTTTGGGGGTCGTGAAGAGGGACTGAGGACACAGAGCATTTTAATCTAATAGCAGAATGTGATTTCTGATATTAGATTCTTTATTCTAGAATAAAGACATATCCTTTATGAGTAGGGTCTTTGGTTGTTTGTTGTTAGCTGCTGTTGATTCAGGCCCTGACCCAAATGCCTCCCGGTCCTGCAGTGGGCCGGTGATCAACTGCAGACCAGACTGTTGTAATTCACAGGGTTTTCCTTGACTGATCTTTTTGTAAGCATATCCGCAGGTCTTCTTCGTCCATCTTAGTCTGGAAATTCCAAAGAAACCAGTTCAGCATCATAGCAAAACATAAATAAATTGTTTCTCAAGACTTTCATCCTTATTTCTGTTCTAGTACATTGGGCTGGGTTTTCTACATGTGGTAGTTACCTAATCTGCTGTCAGTTTGAGACTGAAGCATGAAGGAGTGGAGTTTAGCCTGTCAATCAGGTCATAGCTTGATGACCTTATTTGAAGATGCTAAGGTGGGACTCACTCCCTGTGAGACATTTTTTCTTTTTTCTTTTTTTGGGGGGCATCACTGCCTCGGGTGGTCATGGGCTCTACCCAGTGCTGCTCCTGAGAGAACCGCCAAACCTGTGGGCCGCCGTCCCACACTCAACCACTTAGGCCACCGGGGCGCAGCCCGAGACATTATTTCTTATAAGGCATGTGGAGCTACACTAGAGCCCGGGAGCTGACGGAGTCATCTGGAGACCCCTGCCAGTGCTGAGAAACCTCTGCTGTTACTGAATCCACAAGACTTTCTACCCACTGGACTGTGATCTTCCTGCATTTGGGGTCATTGCATGTGTTTCTTGAGTTTGATGAGAACTTTATAAATGGGTATCAGACATATGGGCTAATATCAGACTTATGGACTTGATCTGGACTGGACTGGAATGTTTTCTCAATATTCAATTACTCTTCTATATTGTGGCGGTCATGTGCTTATGTTAATTTCATGATTGAGATGTAGGGGTGGAATCTAGCCTGTTAAGCTGGAAATAGCTATCAAGTAGCCAATGAGGCCTCCGTGTGGACATGGCTTTCTCCTGAGACTTCTGGGAAATCTTGTGATATTTCCCTTATGGAAATGAGAAGCCATCTCCCCAGTTGTTGGGAGTTAGTCTCAGAGACAACGAACTACCGACAAGACAAGATGGCAGCGTCTGAGGAGCTGGAGGAGAAGCCACACAGCCTTACCCTGATGGAACCAGACCCCTGAAGCTGGAAAAGCCACGTGGAGACCCCTGCCACTGCTGAGTTGCTTCTACCACCACTGGATGCTGTTTATGTACCCCGAGGCCTGGAAGCGAGGAACCATGGGGAGACTCCCGCCAGTGCCGGGACTCTGCACCCACTGGCCTGTGACTTCGTGAGTTGGAAGGAGACTTTATGGACTGATATCAAGCATATGGGTTAATATCACACTGTGTTGGGATGCTTTCTCAATGTTCCATTCCTCTTATACTCCATATGTGTGTATGTGAGTTTGTTTCTCTAGTCTACTCTGACTAACATACCAGAGAAGCAAACCAATGATGCTTACATATATATATAGGGAAACAAATTTATATCATGAAAGTAGACTGCGCAGTTGTATAAATAGGCCAGTTGAAATCTGGGCAGATGTTGGCCTGGTGGCTATCTTGAGTACATAGCTGTGGGTCTGATGAACCCAAGAGCTGCAGGAAGATGAAGGGCTGAAGGCATCAGAGGGAGACGAATTGAAGGTTGGCAGGTTGGATGGCAGGCCTTTAATGACTCGTGGTTTTGGCAGGTGATATGGTAGGCCCAAATGCAAAGGACCGGTGGTCAATGAGCCAGATGCAGTTTCCAGACTCAACAAAAAGCAAGTTTTTCATCACTGTCCACTAATGTACGAAGCAGCCCGCATTCCCAAGGACATGTTCTCTCGTTTGAGAGATTCAGACTGGGAATTGACGATGGATACTTCTGCACCCACCCTGATGTTCTTACACCTGATTGGCTCTGCAGAGCACATTCCCTGATGGGAGCGATCGCATTGTGTTCATTCATATGATGGAAGATGACCAGGTTTTAGCTGTTACATTGCCAAGCATCCTGGCCCAGCCAAGTTGCAGAAAAGCAAATGATCAAGACTAGTCCACAGATTTCCTTGCTGTTTCTCAGACACTCGGGTACTTGCCTCCTCAGAGTCTTTGTGCTTGTTGTGTGTACTCTTTCCCCAAGGCTCTCTCATTCCTATGCGATGCCATTTCCTTACTTTGTTCAGACCCCTCTCCTACTGTCCCATGTAAAATTCCTCTCCTTATCCCACATTCTTTTTATTACTGGCTCGTGCAAACCTTTCCTATCTACGGTGCCAACTTATTTGTCAATTGCCCGTGTTCCCTCATTAGCAAGTTAGTTTTATCCATTGCGCCTACAACAGTGCCTGGTACTTAAGGTATATACTTGAGTATAAGTCGACCTGGATATTAGCTGAGACATCTAATTTTACCACAAAAACTGCATTAAAATATGCTGGAAAACTTGGCTTATGGTGACAGACATTTAGCACATATTTGTGGAATGAATGAGTGGACAAGGAGATTCAGGGTCTGCTTCTGAGTTAGTTGTGTCTTTGAAGATCGAGTAAAATAGCATCCATGCAAATGCTTTGTGACCAGTGAAGCACGAAGGAAATGGAAGATTTTAACCTGAAGATTTATTGCACTCTTTGGTTTCTTGGCTCCAATCCTCTGTGTGCATTGTCACAAGGATTGCTCTTCGACTGCTGAACATTTGTGCCGAATTAGAAAGAGGGAGTGGATCCGAACTGGCCATTGGGCAACATTTGTTGCAGTGCCCCTTGAGCACCTCAGGCCTGTGTCGTGCTGTCTTACAACCTCACAGAACGGACTCGAGGACTCAGAGCAACAACGGAAAAGGGCGAGAAAAGACAAAGCCAGAAAGCGCCTGCTCCTACGCTCCAAAGCCGTGGCTGACGTGCCCCACGGGAGACCAAGGATGGAAAGAGATCCATGTGTCCGTCCTCAACACGATGAGAGAGGACACGTGGACGAAGGGGTGATCAGAGCGGCAGCGTGGCAGTGGGTCGGAGGTGAGGAGATCACTCTCCAGGGTGGTGCTCCTGCTCTCTGCTCTTCATTGGAGCAGCTGAAATGCTCTTTGCCACGGGGCAAAATATAGATCCCGGTCCACACCCTCCTGCCACTTCCTCCTTCTCCAGCCCTGGATTCCAGGAAGGATGGTGCTTTCTCCCTCATTTCTGTTCATTTTCAATAATTGCTTTACCACTACTCCCCACCCCCTTCACTTAAGTTCCGTGTTGTTTTTGTTTTCCTCGCCCTTTCTCCTCTTGCCACTCGCCATCAGCACTCCTCAGCTGCTGGTCCTTGTTTGGATTTCTTGGTGTTTCCTCCTCACTGAGCCCCCATCCTGGGGTCTTTCTGGCCTTTCCTCCCTCGCACTCTTTGGGAGGGACTGGATGGGGATTCTCCAATCTGGAGGATGGGAGGGTCTCTTCTTGCTCTGCCTGCTTCTCCATTTTCTGACTACCTTTCAATGTGATTAGCGTGGGGCTTGGGACTGGGGAACGGATTCATTCCGGTCCTGGCTTGTTTCCATCAAGGCTCTTCCCAGAGTCTAGGGATGGCTGGGGTTGTTCCTGGCTGGTGGTGTAGACCAGGGGGAAGAATAGTGGTTGGAGGCTAAAGACCTGAGCTCGCCTGTAGGTCTGTCTATGGTGGGCCCCAGAGTAAGTCGCCTATTGTTAGGGGTCTTCAGGCTCCTAACCTGTGAACTAAGGATGTCCTGGAATGACAGGGCTCTGGATGATGAGCTCTAACGTCTTCTTACCTGTGTCTTTTTATGATTTTCTGAATCTAGTTACATAATCTGGTATCCACTTGGGAAGGGGTGGAGTCTAGCCTGTCAATCAAATCACAGCTTGATGACCTCATTTGAAAGCGCCAAGGAGTGAAAAAGCTCGCTGGAGGCCAAATACACACAGACTCTCTGGTTCGTCTTTCTGCTGACAAGACACATGGAACTCCACTAGAGCCCTGGAGCTGGAGGATCCACATGGAGACCCCTGTCAGCATTGGGATGCTTCTGCCACCTCTGGGTCCACAAGACATTCCACCCACTGGCCTGTGATCTTCTGGCATTTGACGTCATTGCATGTGTTACGTGAGACTAAAGAGAAGGGTATAGATTGGTATCGGACATATGGGCTAGTATCGAATCTATGGACTTGATCTGAACTGGGCTGGGATGCTTTCTTAATATACAATTATTCTTTCATAGTACATACATATGAGTGTCTATGAATTTGTTTCTCTTGTTAGCCTATTGGAGTAATACACTACGCTTCTAACTGTACAGCTTCTTAGATCCTTTTCTTCGGGGAATGACTTGACTGGATCTTCCGTTCAGGTCTGCAGTTCATGCCTGTGTTGGGGTAGATGGGGGCAGCACAGAGGAGGTCATGTGAGTGAGGCTCGGGGCATGGCTCCTCTTGTAGGGACAAATCTGGGAAGAAGGATTCTGGTGGGCCACCAGCGATAGCGAAGGAGATGGATGACTGACTGCTCTTCTTTGCCCGAGAGCAATCAATTCACAGAGATTAGCATTCATTGCAGTTCCAGGAGTCTAGTTTTTTGTCCCCTTGCACAGTGCTCTTATCAGCTGACCCCCACTGACCTTCAGGCAGCCATGGGGTCGGACACATATTTGTAGACTGCTTCGTGTGCTGCTGCTGTGCATGTGGGTCCAACCAACCCTGGAGGTACTTCAGGCTGGCCACCGTGTGGCCTGTGCTCTCCACAGTATCGCAAGAGATTGCTTGTTTGGAATGTGCAATACCAAAGGACGAGGTGTTTTTTAATCCCCCCTCCCCCTCTCAGACGATGAGTAGCTGACCAGTCATTTGCACTATGGCCTGTGTGCCTCTATACTAGGGAAGGTGTCCCCGAGTCAGAGTCTGGGAAGGACTGAGAGCACTTGAGAACAGGGGGTGGTTTAACTCTGTGTGTGTGTGTGTGTGTTTTGGCATCACTGTGTGTGGTTTATTTAATGAACATCTTTCTCATCCCCAAATAAATTAGTGTGCGGGCATTAACATGAAGAGAGATAAAGCTTAAGTGTATTGCATTTATTTCTTTATTTTTGGGGGGGCATCACTGCCCTCTGGAGGGAGTAGGAGACTGTGGCAGTCATGTGCTTATGTTAATTTTATGATTGAAATGTAGGGGTGGAGTCTAGCCTGTTAATCTGGAGATAGCCATTGAGTAGTCAATGAGGCTCTATGTAGGCATGGCTTTCTCCTGAGATTTCTGGAAAATCTCGCAATATTTCCCTTGTGAAGATGAGAAGCTATCTTCCCCAGTTGTTGGGAGTTAGTCTGAGAGACAATGAGTCACGGACAAGACAAGATGGCAGCATCTGAGGAGCCGGGGGAGAAGTCACATGGCTTTGCCCTGATGGACCCAGACCTCTGAAGCTGGAGAGGCCATGTGGGGACCCCTGCCAGCACTGAGTTGCTACTGCCACTACTGGATGCTGTTGATGGACCCTGAGTCCTGGAAGCGAGGAGCCCTGGGGAGACCCCTGCCAGCACTGGGATTCTGCACCCACTGACCTGTGACTTCTTGAGTCGGAAGGAGATATTATAGACTGATATCGGGCATATGGGTTAATATCGGACTTATAACTTTGAACTGGACTGGGTTGGGATGTGTGTCTATGAAATTTGTTCCTCTAGCCTACCCGGACTAACACAGAGGCCCAGCCTTGCTCCTGGAGAGCTACTGGGGATTTGAACCGCCAACCCAGTGGGCCGCAGTCATGCACACAATCACTATGCCACCAGGGCTCAGCCCTGTATTGCATTTATTAATTCAATAAGAACAGTGAAATAGTCTGACAGTTCTTGCCCTTTTCAGTATATTAAAAATTGGTAAGGAATAAGCAACATACCAAAGTGAATGTAATCCGTTTGGACATAAAAATAGCAGCGCACATCTCTTCCAAAATGAAATCCAAATGGAAAGATTTAGATCCCCTCCCCACCTCCATTAGAACCGAGGATACCCTTGAGTAGTTTTTTAAAAACAAAACAGCAAAATCCCACTAATGCTGAATATAAAAATAAGCTCATTGAGCATTCAAACCAAGCAGTTAGGAAGGAAACCAAAGCGAAGTATGAAAGAGAAGTTAATTAAAAAACAAAACCAAGAGATCATGTATCTTGACCTACTATCCCCCCACGTCCCCCCTGGAAGCAATTCATCTAGCATTAAGTGAATACCAGGGATTACAGACTGTAGCTTCTGAACCAGTTTTCAAGGGTATTAAAGACTGTTCTCTTCCTTAACAAGCAAGCAAGACAAAACAAACACCACAGCCTCTTCCTAGCCTGGCGGCTCATCCTGACTTCTGAGCAGCCTTGTCACAGACAGCTCTGATCCTCAGAAGACTCTAGCGGTGGCGCTGAACTCTGTCCTCTGCCCTTCCCTCCATTGTTCTGGGCTCTCCCTCTGGGGCCTGCACACCTTGTCTAATCCCTCGTCTTCATGATAGACCCTCAGACATTTCCAACAGTGACCAGTTTACCCCCGAGTCTTCTGTCCTTCAGCAAAATAGTTGCAGTTCCTCCAATTGTTCCTCATACGACAGCATGTTTTTGGAGTCCCTTTGGCATCCTTGTCACTTTCCTCTGAACACGTTGTCAGTTTTGCCTATATTTGGATTCTAGGATTGCATCCCCAGGTGTTGCGACCTATAGGAGGCAGAGCTGGACTCTCCCCTTTCTTAATGGTATTCTCAGACTTGAATAAAGGAAGCGTAGGATGGAATTAGCAGTGGCTGAGTGCGTTACTCGTCAGACTGCTAACCACAAGGTCAGCAGTTTGAAACCACCAACCACCTCATGGGAGAAAAATGAGGCTTTCTACTCCCTTAAAGAGTTCCAGTATCAGAAACCCACAAGGCCCGATCCACCCCATCCTATGGGGTGGTTGTGGGAGAATATGGACTTGATCGTATCGAGATCCAGATCCATGTATCAATGCTGATGAATGTTTAATTAATTATCGAAAATCACTACTGGGACTCATTAGTGTTACTGGTAAACTGCAGTTTGCTTAATTATGTTTGTAGTCGATAGTTTGGAGGACCAAGCTCAGGATTGTAATTCCTCAAAGACTATCAGAATAACACATGGCTGGAGCTGAGCATTTAAGTCATCCTAATCCCGGTCCAGCGTGCCCGTGTGGTGCGGCGGTTACGTGCTTGCTGCCCATGGGAGAGCCGGTTGTTTGAAGCCACCCCCTGCTCCTCCTCTAGAGACAGAGGGGGCAGCCGGTCCTCATCAAGGCCACAGCCCTGCAAGGTGCCTGGGGTCATTCTGTGGGGTCTCTGTGTCAGAATCAACGGACTGGCAAAGGACAGCTGTCTCCCACTGCGGCTTTGCTTTTCATTTCTAGATCTGTTTTCATGGGATCTGGGAGCACATTAGTGATTTCCAAAGGAAGCTAGCTGAAGAGCTTTTTTTAGCCAGCTTCTGGTCTAGTGAGGCGTCACTCACTGACCTCTGTCATGAATTGTTTTGTACGCAGTTCAGCTGTGTCCCAGAAACAAAGGACATTCTCATTCTACCACGTGAATCATGCCGTCAAGTATGAAAGTCATCAAGAATGTCTGATGTGCGTGTTTATGTTTTGGAGTTGGCTGAGTTTGATGGAGAGATTTGCATCATGGGTGGCTCTGCAAATATTAAGATGTGCATTTATGGTAACTATTCTTTTTCTGATAAGCAGTTTTGTTAATTGTGTCCTTCAGATCTTTCATATCCTTGCCAGTTATTTTCCTGCTTGTTCTGGAAGTTGTCAGGGAGAGAGGTATGTTAAAGTTTCCTATTGTGACTCAGGACATGTGCTGGTAAATCGCTATTATAATTTCTCACTGTTGATTACCGTTGACCTTTATTATGTATGCTGCTGTCCAAAAGAGGAACTCCGGTAGTGTGGTTGGGAAAGCAGTCGGCAGCAAGGTCAGAGGTTGGGACCCCTCAACCAATCTTTGGGAGAAAATTGAGAGGATCTGCTCCTGTAAAGAATTAGAGTCCCAGAAAACCCTATGTTGGGTTACATTGGGTTGATATAAGTTCTGTGGCAGATAACCCCCTACCTTCTTACAAACCAACCAAACTCACTCCCTGCCGTTGAGTTGATGGCAACCCCCGGCAAGCCTCTTGGACAGGATCAAACTCCCTCTCAGACTGTAACCAGGTACAGGAATAGAAAGCCTCATCTCTCCCAAGGAGCTGGCTGGTGCTTTCAAACTGCTGACCTTACAGATTGCGTACATTAACATGAAGAGATATAAAGCTTAAATGTTTTGCATTTATTAATTCAATAAAAACAATGAAACACTCTGACAGTATTTTATGCAGTGACCATGAGGGTCAACGCATAGCCCCTAGGACTCCGAAACCTTTAAAAAGTCAATATAAAATGTTATCATACCTTGTCAGATAATAAATAAAGAGACTGATGCTGTCATTAAAATGTATTCATTTAGTTCCTATTTTTGTTTGCTGCTCTCCATTTTTTTTTAAAAAAAAGAATATCTTTGAGAATATAATGAAAGTTAATAGATCTTTCTTTGGAAAATGACACACAAATAGAAAGTTTTAGTAGACCACTTGAGACTCACTTATGGACTTGGCCCCAGGTTAAGAAGCCCCATTAGAAAAATACACAGTACTATGTTCTCATTGATGTAATTTAAACCTAGGCGTCGAGTGTTTGTTTTCTGCTCTCTCATACCCGGGACCATTTCAGAAACCAGACAGCCTAGGTTGTTGCACAGCAAATGACGTGACTACTAAGATAGTGTACCTGTCTCCTTGCATGTCGGCTCTGGAAGTTCATCAGGTGTAGAGGGTGAGAAGGAAGAAAGGCAGGAGCACATCACACCAGAATTCATGAGACTGAGACAGTCAGTCATTTGGCGAATCACGAGAGTATAAACCCAAACCAAACTCATTGTCGGGAATGTGAGACCCCAACTCTTAGCGACGCCACCGTAGGGCAGGGCAGAACTGCCTCTGTGAGTTTCCAAGACTGTACCACTTTCAGGAAGCCCCATCATTCTCCCGAGGAGCAGCTGGGGGATTGGAACTTCAGTTCGCTCCCTGCCACCGAGTTGATTCCAACTCATTGCTAGAGCTGCCCCCACTGTTTCCTGAAACGATCACTCTTTATGGGAGTCAAAAGTCTCTCATATTTCCCCCCACAGAGAGCCTGGTGATTTCACACTGCAGACCTTTCGACTAACAGCCCCACAGGTAACCAGAGCTCCCAGTCTATAAATGCAAATGCAAATCTCCCGCTCAAGTGCTATCGAGTCAATAGCGACCCTATATGACTGAGTGGAGTTGCCCCTTTGAACTTCTGAGATTGGAGCTCTTTACAGAAGTAGAAAGTCCCCACTTTCTCCCCTGGCGTGGCCGGTAGTTTTGAACTTTTGACCTGGTGGTCAGCAGGCCAACCTGTAATCACTGTGACGTAGCTATCTACCATTTGTCTGTCAGTTTGTCATACTGGGGTGACTTCTGTGGCATTGTGAAGCTGAAAGCTATGTTAGGGATATTTCAAATACCAGCAGGGCCACCCAAGCTAGACCGGCTTCTGCAGAGTTTCCAGACCAAGAACAGACTGTGAAAAGGGAATTAGGCTGTCCACTTCAGAGGAATTAGCTACTGGAAACTGTGGATAACCGCAGAACATTGTAGCTCCTGAAAACCGAATGAACAGAAGCAGAAGAACAGAAAAGTGTCAGCGTTCGTGCCAGAAGATAAATTCCTCAGGTTGGAAGGCACTCTGTAAGAGTGAGAAAGTGCTACCTTCTCAGAGTAGATGGACCATCGTGATGGGGATGGAGTGAAGCCTCGGGGAATAAAACCTTTGCCGATGGAGGACATCTCAAAGTGAGCAGAGCAAGCTACAAGCATCGATCAATGATTGAAACTTGGAATGCATAATGTAGGAGTCTAGGAAAATTGGAAGTCTTTGAAAGTGAAACGAAATGCATGAAGATCAAAATCCTCGCCATTAGTGAACAGAAATGGACTCGTGTTGGCCATTTTGAATGAAAAACAAAAACAAAAACAAAAACCATGGTTCCCATCTCGAGACTGGTTTCTCCTTCGATGCAGAAAATACTTGAGAAGGAAATCTTGCCATATAGCTTCTAAGGAGAACTCTGGTTGTACTTTTCACCAACACAGACGTATCAGTTCATTTGCAAAGTACTTTCAAGGTTCTTTGCCAGCTCCAGAACTCAAATGCGTCGATTCTTCTTCAGTCTTCCATGTCCAGCTTTCACATGCATAAGAAAGGTGATTGAAAATACCATGGCTCTGAGTCCCGGTGGCATAGTGGTTGTGCGGGGGACTGTGGCCTACTGGGATGGAGGTTCAATTCCAGTAGCGGCTCCCCAGGAGCAAGGCTGGGCCTCCTACTCTCACCACCAGAGGGCAGTGATGCCCAAAATAACCAACCCCCCCCCCAAAAAAAAAAAAAAAAAAGAAAATACCATGGCTTGGATGAGACACACCAACATGACATCCTTGCTTTTCAATGTTCCAAGGAGGTCTGGTGCAGCAGATATACCCAACGCAAGTCATCCTTGTATCTCTTAACGGCTATTTCCGTGCGCATTGGTTGTGGATCCAAGCAAGATGAAATGTTTGACAACATCGATCTTTTCTGTCTATCATGATTTTACCTCTTGACCCAGTTGTGAGGATTTTGGTCTTCACATTGTAAAGACCATACTGACGGCTGCAATATTTGATCTTCATCAACAAGTGCTTCAAATCCTCCTCCTTTCAGCAAGCAAGATTGTGTCATCTGCATTTCACAGGTTGTTCATAGCTTTTCCTCCAATCTTGATGCCACACTCTTCTTAGAATCTAGCTTCTGATGATTTGACCTGCATACACATTGAGTGTGGTGAGAGTATCAATGATAAAAATAGCTATATAAGTCTGTTCATATTAATAATGACTGGAATAGATTAAGAAAATGAGAACAGCTGATAGAGTAGGTTGGAGTCAGTATAGGTGAAATTTAGATATCTTTAATTGCTATTTCATTTAAGGAAAATAATCTAGACTGTTTCTAGTTTTATGCTTTTATGTATTTTTAGGTAACATTCATGGGGACTTTAAATTAGCTTGACCTATGTTTTTTGCCTCAATGGATAGATGGTTGTTCCAAAACCATTTATTGGGAAGTTCATCTAGAATTCCTCCTTTGGATTTGAAATGATATCTTTCTTACTGAGCTCTCATGAATTCTTAGTCTTTTTCTAGACTTTCTACTTTGTAGACTGTGCTGCTACCACATCGTTTGAATGACCATAAATTCTGTGTACATTTTTCATTTCTTCTGTCATAGCCCAAACACTGTCCTCTTTCTCAAAATTTTTATTTCCTTTTCTCATCTTGTGTATTTATTCAGATGAACTTTAGAATAAGTTTGTGGAATTGCACTTGGAAAAAAATTATCCCCCAGCAGAAAGGGGAACCAATTCTAGAATCTACACAGAACCCCCTCCCTGGGGTATGGACAACAGGGAAGTGGGTGAAGGGACACATTGGACAGTGTATGATATGACAAAATAATGATAATTTGTAAATTATCAAGGGTTTATGGGTGGGGTAGTGGGGAAGGAGAAAAAATATGAGGAGCTGATACCAAGGGCTTAAGTAGAAGGAGGATGTTTTGAGAATGATGATGCAACAAATGTACAAATATGGTTTGCATACAATAGATGTATGTATTAATTGTGCTAAGAGTTGTATGGCTGAGCCCTGGTGGCATAAGTGGTTGAGTGCTGGACTGCGGCCCACGGGCTTGGTAGTTCAAATCCAGCAGCAGCTCTCAGGAGCAGTGCTGGGTAGCTCCCACGACCACCAGAGGGCAATGATGCCCCCCCAAATAAAAAATAATAATTAAAAAAAGAGTTGTATTAGCCCCAATAAAATGATTTACAAAAAGAAATTATTCCTTTTGCCCCCCCCTCCCCACCCACCAAATAATTCATTTCACAGGACAGCACTGAAGCTACAGGTCAGGGAGAGGGACATGTCTTATCACAGCACCCAGGAGCAAATGAAGGGGGGAGGGAGAGAGAGGGGAGCACATCCTGGCCCACCGAGCACTGAGAACTCTGTTCCTGCTCAGAGCAGCCAGTGCATAGAGGAGACCATAGGGATGGCCCCACTGTGAGACAAGATGTCCCTAAGTGACCCATAGTGCTGTGGGGACAGCACTGGAGACACAGTGTGGGAATTGTGCCCCATCTGACTCCACCACTCTGAGGTGAGACACTAAGGATATGTTACAGAACAGAAAGGGGATGAGCGCAATGGAATCCCCAGGGGACACCAAAAATATATTTTGGGACCAGGGCATGGCACCCCATCAGACTTAATTGGAAAACACTCCTAAAGGTCGACAAAGAGACCTTAAATTATTTACAGGCTTTTTTGGTCACTGGTTTTTGTTGTTGTTTTATGTTTTGTTGCTTTGTTTTGCTCTTGTTACTGTGCATATTAATATCTCTATTTAGATAAGATAGTCTGGATAAACAATCCAGAGAAGAAAAGAACAGGACCAGTGGTTCCAGGGGGAGAGGAGGACATGGGAGAAGGGGAAGGCACCAGGGGATGTAAGTGGGTGTTAACAAACCCAGTTAAAGGGAATGACAAGTAATCTAAAATCAATGGTGAGGAGGATATAGGAAGCCTGGTAGAACTTCATGATAGGCAATGTAACTGAGAGGAATTACTGAAAACCGAATGAAGGTTCAACATGATAATAGGACAAGAGTAAAGTACAAGCAAATCTAGGAAAGAACTAGGAGCCAAAGGACATTTGTAAAGTCTAAATACAGGCATGTATATATGTAAATATATTTATATATGATGATGGGAAGATAGATCTGTGTACATATATCAACAGGTTTAGCATTAAAGTAGCATATGGACATTGGACCTCTCTACTCAAGTACTCCCTTAGTTCAAGAACACTTTAATCTATTAAACTTGCATTCCATCATGCTCACTTTCCTAACACAATTGATGAAGAAAATGTGGGTGCATAAGCAAATGTGGTGAAGAACGCTGATGGTGCCCGGCTATCAAAAGATATAGCTTCTGGGATCTTAAAGGCTTGAAGATAAACATGCAGCCATCTAGTTGAGAAGCAACAAAGCCCACATTGGAGAAGCACACCAACCTTGGTGAGCAGGATGTTATGATAGGATCATAGGTATCAGCTATAGGATAAGATCAGGTATCAGACATCAAAGACCAGAACAAAAAAATCATATCATTGTGAATGAGACGGATTGTGGAGTGGAGACCCAAAGCCCATCTGAAGGCAACTGAACATTCCTTACAGAAGGGTTGTGGTGAGGAGAGGAGTCAATGAGGATAAATTATAGCATCAATGAAATTTACAGCTTTCCTCTAGTTCTTTAAAGCTTTCTCACCTTGCCCTGCCCTCTGCACCATCATGACCTCAATTCTACCTTATAAATATGCCTAATAAATATGCCTTATAAATATGCCTAATGTACACAGGTCCAGCTGAAAGTTGGAAACAGGGAATTCACGAGAGACAAACCCCTCAGGATCAATATTGAGAATAGTCATACCAGCAGGTTAAGAGGAAGGTAAAGGGAACTAGGGGGAACCAATCACAATGATACATATAACCCCCTCCCAGTGGGATGGACAGCAGAAATGTAGGTGAAGGAAGGGAGACATCAGTCATTGTAAGACATGAAAAAATAATTTATAAATTATCAAGGGCTCATGAGGAAGGGAGAGAAAAGGGAGAAGCTGATACCAAGTGCTCAAGTAGAAAGAAAATATTTTGAAAATGATGATGGCAATAAATGTACAAATGTGCTTGACACAATGTATTTATGTATGGATTATGATAAGAGCTATATGAGCCCCCAGTAAAATGATTTTTAAAAGTTTCATTTTAATTAGAGTACATTAAATTTATTGTTGAGTATAGGGAGGTGATTTGTGTATTTACCTTCTTAGCATTTCCAGATGTTTCTGGTATTTTCAATTTGGGGTATGATAGAAAGGTGATAGTACATTGCTATTATTTCTGCAGTGAAGCAGAGTGATCCTGAGTGGATGCCAATCAATTTACTAAATTGACTTTGAATTGCTTGAAGTTAAGGATACAAGTGAGGAATTGAAGAAGGTACACTGGAATTGTACAAATTGCAATTTATCTTTATTATCTATAAAATAGACCTGTAAATGACCAAGTAATTAAGTCCCTGATTGCTAAGTGAAGAGTTGGAAGTTCTGGTCTACTCACACGTTCCTCAGGAGAAAGACCTGCTCACTTACGTCTGAAAAACCGATCCTTGAATACCTCACATGGAAGAATTGTGCTTGGACTCACATGGGACCACCATGTTTCAGAACTGACTGGGTGGAAGCTCTTTGTTCTTGATTTTAATCTATCAAATGAACACACTTTTCAGCAAATAGAAGACTTTCAATGGCCACCGTGATAGAAGACTCCAGTTTTCACTTAAGTGTGTCATCTAGGTTGTTAGGCATGGTTGAGTCGGTTCTAGCGCATAGCAAGCGTAGGTCCCACAGAAGCAAATACCACCCAGTCCTGCACCAGCCTCACGATTGTTCTGATGTCTGAGCCCAAAGTTGCTGCCATGGTGTTCATCCAGGTCATCGAGGGTCTTCCCATGGTAGATTGCTGGTTCTCTATTCAGCCTCAGCACTCTCTGCCGGAAGCCCAGTTCTCCTACTGGCCTTTTCTATAGCTTTATCTAAATCTCCTTGGATCTTTATGTAACTCTTCTGTGCGAAGACTTTATCATTCTTACATGTTCTTTTTCTTTCTCTCTCTCTCTCTCTCTCTCCTGTCCCATCCTCTGGACACCTTGGGCTCTCTCCATGCTCTCTCCATCCCTCCTTTCTTTCCTTCCCATAGTATCTTCCATTCCGTTGTGCCTGGTGCCTTTGGGAGTATTCTTCTTCCAGATGGAGTTTTAAGACTTACCTCTCCAATGAGCAGGCGTCCTTTCTGAAATGATTGCTGCAGTGTGCTGTGGTTTGCCAGTGCTAAGGCGCACCTGGTGCTCAAAAGGGAGGCACAACTGAAGAGGATGCCTTTGTTTGGGGTGGTCCTGCATTCGGAAGGGTTATAATCAAACACTGTCATAAGTTGTATTCCCTGTTTCCTGAACCAAGTAAAATGGTAATCTGATCGGTGCTTTGGGTAGATATCCTTGTGATCAGGGAAGAAATGATTCTGTTTGTACAATCTGTTTTCCATGAAAATTAAAAAAACAATTTAAGTCAGGGCAGAATCTGTCTGTGGGTAATTTACAGTCCCTTTAACAACCGGGAACATGACTAAAGCAAGCTGTTCTTCCTTTTTTAGGAAGTGGAATTTCATTTAGGTTTCCTCTCTCTGTCATGTCAGGCAGACATTTGCTATTGTTTTCTGCTTTTCAGATCCCCTTCCTGAAGTGTTTTTTTCTTTCAAGCTATTGTGCGGTACATTTTTCTTGGCAGGTTACTTTGTATTGATTAGGTGTGTGTGTGCATGCGGGCTTATGCATGCATGCCGGTGTTTCCAGGCAAAGCGGGGACCATCTGAAGTTGGAAACTTGTGTTTATTTCAGAACTTCACAGTTTGTATGTATTCTACTCCAGAGTTTACCAGAACTTTTCCTACATGTGGTAGATTACAAGCTACTAGGAAAATATAGCTAGATCTATCTATCTATCTATCTATCTATCTATCTATCTATCTATCTATCTATCTATCATCTTTCTATCTATCTAATCTATCTGTCTCACAGAGTAAATAGCCAGTGGAGCTCCTGGTCGGAGGAGTCACTTGGTGGTGATGGGTCTAACCCTTGGTGCTCTAAGGGATACCACCCCAAGACTCTCCCAAGACTGACAGAAGCTAGGGAGCCACATAGCCTTTTCTCCATCCACTGGTCTCCTGCAGGGCGGGGCACAGAGGGAGAGCAGGCTTTGTTTTGCTGGGCAAGCGTTTACCCAAACGCCCAGATGCTTCTCCACACTGGGCTAAGCTCTTGAGGCCCTCCAGGGTGGGTGACCTTTCCTCCTCTGGTTTCCATTTCCCTGCCACTCCCCCAGGCGAGGCCGAATGCACCCTCTCCCTGGGGCCCTCAGCCTTGCACGGCCTTTTGTGTTTGAGGCAGGGAGTGTCCTGAGCCCTTGGGATCCCCTTGGGTTTCCCCAGACATCTGGCAGGCACATCAGCACTGCACTCAACCCCCACAAAGCCTCTGCAAGACCCATTACTTGGGAGTGCCTGCCCGCTGCCCTGCTTCCTTCGATGTGTGTGACTCAGGGTAACCACACCTGTCCTGGGGAGCAGGGAATTTTGTAGGGCTTTGTGCCAATCAGCAGTTCTCCGGAGAAAATGCGAGGTCAGGGCGGAGGAGAAAGAATGTGGAACTCCTTCAGAGCAGGCACATAGTAACTGGAAATGACAGAGAATGTGTGCTGTCTCTGAACCTTGTTGTGCTGTTGATTTAGCAATGCTCGTGTAACTATTTCAGGTTTTTGCAACCTACTGTGATAGGGGACGGTTATAACTATATACTCTGTGCAGGTTATCTACTAGAGCTATATACTGTATATGAAGGCTACCTACTCTCTACTGTGACCATATACTCTCTATGAAGGCTATAACTATGTACTCTCTACATACAATCTGAAGCCTGCCCTGGCTCTGAGAAACCACTCTCAGGTGACCCAGGCTCTGAGCAGTGTCATTTCACGTGGTTGAGGGTCAGCGAAAGGAAGACTCTTAGTGAGATGGTGTGACACTGGAGCTACACAAGGGTCTCAGGCACCTCTGTGCTGTTTTAGTGACTGTCCTCGGTTTTACCTCGCTGGGTTCTAATCCCCATTGCAATGGTTGCATAGATCTCACAGACAGTATTGATGAGGAAAGGGTTTATTGAGGGAGTGATGTTGTACCACCATAAGAAATGTTCACAGGTTAGCTGTTTATCAGGACCTGTTATGTAATTCTTTCCTTTCTGCCAGTAAATGCCTGAAGGGGCATACCATTCTACGGTAACCTTTAACTGACGACATTCAGGTCAAGCTCGAGGCACCAGCAAACCCGAATTAAGGGCTTAGAAATATCCCGCTCCATAAGCCTCAGCCTGAATGCATTCAGCACCACTTCCTAGGGTCAGCAGCTCAGCTCCCCCATTAAAGCCCAGAGGCAACTCACTCTGCAAGCCAATCTCCCGCACAAAAAGCGCACAGGTTTAAGTTGCACTCTGGGGGGGTCTACCCCTTCAGACCATGCTCTGGCTCCTGGTTCTGCTGCTGCTCCTCTGATGTTATCGCTTTCTTCTGGGTCCAGGAGGTTCCCTGTGCAGGGATGCTGGGTCTAGAAGACACGCTCCACTCATGCCTCTTCTCAGAGACCTCGTTTTTTTTATGCACAGCAGGAGGGTGCTCCTGGGAATTCTGGTGACAGTTACTTCCAGGTGAATCTTGTCACTGTCCTCCCCAACCTTCTTCCCAGACCCAGGCTGGAAAAGGTTGGTTGGTAGCATTTGGCTCAAGGAGCCCCATAAAATAATCTACTGCTTCTGCAATAACAAAAGAGTGATGCTGGTGCAGGATGGCCGTGTTTCGTTGTGTTGTGCACAGGTTGGCTGTGACTTAGGAATGACTCAGTAGCACCTGCCAACAACAGCAGTGGACTCCAGCTACCGAGGTTTGAAGGTCACACAGGATTGGGCAGCGTTTCATTCTGTTGCCCATAAGGTCGCCTTGAATTGAAGCAAACCATTGCGGTCACAGCACACCTGTGCTCTGTGTGCACACACACACACAACACATATACACACACACCCCCCTTGATACCTGTGTTAGTCTGGATAGACTAGAGGAACAAATTTCAGAGACACGCATAGAAGTATAAGGAAAGGTTTATATACAAAAGAAATGTGACACTAACAAGGCATCCCAATCCAGTCCAGTGCAAAGTCATAAGTCCAATATTAACCCACATGCCCGAAGTCAGTCTATAAAGTCTGCTTCCGACTCAGGAAGTCACAGGTCAGTGGGTGCAGAATTCTGGCACTGGCAGGGGTCTCCCCATGGCTCCTCGCTTCCAGGGCTCAGGTCCATCAACAGCATGCCACTCCAGCTTCAGAGGTCTGTCTTTATCAAGGCAAAGCCGTGTGGTCTCTCCGCTGGCAACTCCAGCTTCTCGGAGGCTGCATCTTGTCTTTTCCATGATTAATCAACTCTGAAACTAACTCCCAACAACTGGGGAAGATAGCTTCTCATCTTCATGAGGGAAATATCGATATTTCCCTGGAGTCTCAGGTGAAAGTCATGCCCACATAGAGGCCTCATTGGCTACTCAATGGCTATCTCCAGATTAACAGGCTAGACTCCACCCCTATATTTCAATCATAAAATTAACATAAGTACATGACTGCCACAATACCATTGGAGGTATTTCAAGTACAGGATGAAATTATTTCAAGTAATGATATTAAGCAGCTAAGGATATGAATAAAAAGATAACCGAATATCACACACATTTAATAATACCTATCTCTATTTCTTATCTCTTGAACTAACTAGTTTTTACAAACAGGGCAACCTAGCCGGGGCAGTCTTATCCAACTATCTGAGGAAGCATCTTCCTATCCAAGCCATTGCCGTGGGAAAGAGAGGGTGGTGAGACTTGAGTTCAAACATATATAGTAAACAACCCGGGCTGATTTCCTGTGACTTCTCAAAACAGAGCGGGAGGATGATGCCCAATTCATTCATTTTTTTTCAGGGGCAGATGGAGGTCTGTGCAACATTTGGCAAAAATGTTTATCTTCCCAAGGATGCCGAGTTCTACTTTATCTACAATGGATCTCATCAGAGACACATCACGATCGCCGAGCGCGTGCAGGACAATGTTCTACAGTCCAGCGTCCCAGGTGAGGGCTCCACAGGGCACAAGCAGGGAGCCTGCAAGGCGGTGACAATGGTCCTGTGAGGGTGAGAGGGCCGGCGGAACACTCCACGCTGTTATTTTCCATCTGTGGTTCTTCCAGCCCTGCCTGCAAGTCCCAATGGGAGCCTCAGCTGAGAATGGGTCTGCCCACTGAGCCTGCCGTAGCCACCATGCAAGGTTGACTGTCTTAGTCCCTTAGTGCTGTTAAAATAGAAATATTGCATTAGAATTTGGTCTGTTTTTGGTGTCACTTTTATTTAAGTAGACGTCCCATGTAGATTTTGGGAGGGGTAGCTTTCTAAAACTCACCGCCACTGAGTTGATTCCAACCCGGAGCCAGCCTAGGAACCAGGGAAGAACGATTCCTGTGGGTGGCCTTCATGAATAGGAACTCCCCCCACCCCGCTCACAGTTTAGGGGACTAAAGGGTCAGAGTCAGGGTGCTGGCTCTGGGGGAAGGCTCCCTCTCTGTTGGCTCTGGAGGGAGGGTCTCTCTCTCTTTACAGCAGTGGTCTCCACACACGGCCCTTTGATACAGTTCCTCCTGTTGTGGGGAACCCCCAACCATAAAAGTCTTTTCGTTGTTACTTCTGTCATTTTGCTACTCTTACGCATTGGGTGACCCCTGTGAAAGAGTTGTTCAACCCCCAAAGGAGTGGCGACCCACAGGTTGAGAACAGCTGCTTGACAGCAGCTTCTGTTCTTCCATCCCGTAATGTTCATCATCCTCAGGTTGGCACCCTCCCTCTCCCCTTCTCCCTGCGATTCCTTCTCTGGGTTCCCAACAAGGGAAACACTGATGTGTTCCTAGAGCATATCTTATTTCCAAACGAGGTTGCATCCACACATCTAAGGACTTGCCCTGTCTTTTTTGGGGGGTGGGGTGGGATTGGGACATAATCTATGAGAGATGCCTGCGCTTTGTAGAACAATCCTACAGACGGTGTCCTGGGGGGCCGCAGGGCCCATTGCCAGGATGGCTCCGACAGAATTGGGATGATGGCCGAGTGGTGTGTGCTCCGGTCCTCAGGGCTCTGTCCTCTGCCCTCGGATATAGAAGGTTCTTTCTTCTGATACCTCGTCCATCCTCACGCTTCCTTGCTCGCTCGCAGGCTCCAGACCTTTCCCTCCCGCCACCAAAATGTTCATGCTCTGAATCCTGTAATCCGCACCGCCGCCCCCCCCCCCCCCCCCCCCCCCCCCCCCCCCCCCCCCCCCCCCCAGCGTCCTTCTCCAGTTCCCACAGTGACAGCTGACACTTTAATGCTTTATTGCGCTAATGGGTTGGGACGAACTAATAGCCCTTTCTCAGATACAGCTGTTTTTGTTTGTTTCCACGGGACTGTGGATTGTACGTCTGAGAGACATCACGCTCTAACCTGGGGACACAATTGAGGTCTCTTACTGGTTGCAGGGCAGGGAAGACTGGGGGTGTTTATGGTTTATAAAAAATGTTCTGTTCCTGTGTGATGATCGTTTGGTTTTGTGAACTGGGGGTTTATGCAGGCCCCCTCTCCATGATGATCAGGGGAGCCTTCAGTTTTTCTTATAGGTCAGAATGGCCTCCTTTTAAAGGTGAATGTGCCCCTGAGGAGTTCTGCAGTGTGTCCACCTACCCAGTCCTCAACCCTTTCATGACCTATGAGAAATAGCGTGTTTGTCCCCATTTTCTGCCACTGGGGTTTGGTGGGAAGCTGCGATCCCACTATTGTTCATGTGTGTTGCTATCTGTTAAGGGCCTACATTTCTGTGAAGATTCCTATCCACTTCAACACCAGAGGTCCCTCGGAACATATCATATTAAAACCCATAGTACTTGAAAAATAATTGTGTATATATATTTTTTCATTTCATTCAACATTCAAAGCAGAAAATAATTGAATCTTAAAGTGGGCTCAGCTTGTGGGTCAAGAGCCCCTCCGCAGACACTGGATGAACTGTCGCCTGTCTTGTCACCCAGGCCACGGGCTGCAGGAGACGGTGGCGGTGTCCATGTGCCTCTGCTCAGAAGGCTATTCTCCGGTGACCATGGGATCGGGCCTGGTGACCTACGTGGACAACCTGGCTTGCAGGCTGGCCCGTTTGCTGGTCACCCAGGCCGACCGCCTCACAGCCTGTAGTCATCAGACCCTGCTCACGCCATTTGCCCTGCCGGCAGAAGCACTGCCCGCTCTGGACGGGGAGCTCGTGCTGGCCATGACGCACCTGGAGCTGCCCCTCGGCTGGACAATCTCGGGAAATTCTTCACTTGAAGGTGGGTCCTCACTAGAAAATGTCACCTGTTTTCTTGGTACGTTAAGTTAGTTCCGAATGGGTCCCATATTTGCTTACTTACCTGAGTGGGAGGGAAGTCTCAGGGTGGTGCAGGTGGCTAAGTGTTGCCTTACTAGTTGAAAATTTGGCCATCGACCCCACCTGAGGGCACCTGGGAAGAGAGGGGATCAACTTCCAAAAGGGGACAGCCTGGAAGCTTGTTTGGACTGGTTCTCTTCTGCACCCCCATGAGCCAGACTCAATGGACGTCAGTAGCCTGGGTGTGCTTTCCTCCCACTCCTGATTGGAGTCTGGCTCTGACGGGGCTGGCTTCCCCGAGGTCTTTATCCTCCTCTCTGGCTGCCTGATGCTGCCCCGTGTCAGGAGATGGGGGCCACTCCGCCCAGGTGCCCGGTGCTCGGAGTGGGAGAGAGACCCTTTGTGTGAGTTCCTGGATCACAATTGGGGGCTGCAGCTCCCCTTCCCTCCCTGCGGCAACTTTTCTTCCTCTGAGCAGAGGACATGGCCGCTCCGTTTCCACATAGATCAAGCCCCTGGGTAGGGACGAGCCTGCCGCTAACTCTGGGGGTATTTCGAAGAAACGTGGCCGTGCAGGACATGGAACCATGGCCCTGATATCGCCCCAACTCTGAGAGCCTTCCTTTTGGACTTGCAGGAATGTGTGTGGAGTGGCTTTCCAGGGTCTCTTGCTTACTGGATCACTCTAGTTGTACTGTGTGCAGTGTTGTATTGTCGACCGAGTGGAATTGCCTGGAGAGTTTCTCGGTGGTCATTTTTCTGGGAGCGGATGGCTAGGTTGTTCCCTTCGATAGCTGCGGGAGGAGTTGGAATGGCTCACCTTTGTGGTGGCCCCGAGTGCTTCACTGTCACACCGGCAGGACGCCAGGGCACTAGCAGTACCAACCACCGTGTCAGCACTAGCTGCAGCATAGAGGCCGTGTTATCAGGGGAGACTGGTCCCTGGAGGAGGACGTCACACTTGTTCAGTAGAGGGGCAGTGGAAATGAGGAAGACCCTCATGGCAATGGATTGGCACTGTGACTGCAAGAGCGGGCTCAAGCATGGGACCGATTGAGGATGGCATGGGACCGGGCAGTGTGCTGTTCAGTTGTGTATAAGGTGGCTGTGTTAGGCCCGGTTGTCCGGAGAACCATACTCAGCGACATTTGCAAGAAAGAACTTTCTTTTCAGAAGTCACTTTACATGATGAAGGTGCTCCAGCCCAGACCAGTTCTTGTCGGACACCTTTCAGGGTCAGCTGGCCCTCCTGGGGCCATCCCTAGATACAGATACAGAGTCCCATGGAAGTCCCAGATGAGCAAGTGGGGGGGCAAAGGGAGAAGAAAGAGAGAGAGAGATTGTTCCCAGAATCCCTCACATTCATACAAAAGGCCACACTCCTGGGGGAGGTGTCAAGCTGTCTGGCTCCACCTCTAGACATTCCTCTAGGAGTGTCTTGTTGATACACAAGCATCCAATGTCCAGAGTTATTATGGGTTGGACTCCATGACGCCTAAAAATGCCCTTGTGTTTCCCACCGTTCTCTTTGTTGTTGTTGTTGTTTGGGCATCACTGCCCTCTGGTGGTGGGAGTAGGAGGCCCAGCCTCGCTCCTCTAGAGCTGCTGCTGGATTTGAACCTCCAACCCAGTGGGCCGCAGTCCCGTGCACAACCACTACGCCACCGGGGCTCAGCCCCCACCGTACTCTTGACTTTCTAACTGGGTGTGTGTTCATTCATTGCCATGGTCACCCAGAATTCACAGACAATGATTGCCATCATGGGGTTTTTTAAAGAGAGGTTGACAGGTTGCCAATCAGGTGAGAAATGCTCTGTCCCTCAGCCACTTGCCTTGCCCTCTGCTCTAAGACTCGTCTGTCCTCAGGTACTCCGCTCCAGCGCTGGGGGTCAGCAAACCCAGTTCCCTCGATTCGGTGCCCAGAGGCCCCCTGCTCTACAAGTTAGCTTCCAGCCCCAGGGCACCCAGGTCGACTTGTTCTCTGGACTGGAAAGTCCATTCCTTGGTCTCATGCTCTGACCCCTGGTTTTGCTGCTTCTGCTACTGCTCCAGCTCCTCCTGCTCTTCTGCTGCCCCTCTGGACCAAAGCGCTCTCTTGAATCAAGGAGGTTCAATACCCGAGATCTAAGGACATGCTCCACTCCTGCCTCTTCTCT
>PVJH01026203.1:0-31013 GCA_004026705.1 Nesogale talazaci | reverse complement strand
TCAACCCTGTGGACCACAGTCCCGCACACAACCACTACGCCACTGGGGCTCAGCAATCTACCATAATTTTGCGTGACTCTCTGTCTGATAGCAAAGCTATTCAAATCCCTTGACTATGGTCAGAGGGGATTCCCAGGACCACATAAGGGCTTCCTTGTTCAAGTCCCTTGTCTTGAGGTCTCATCACATTATAGTCTTCGTTAATGGATTTTAGAATGCAATACAGATATTCAGGGATGGAAAAAGCCACAATGGTCTTGTGCTATTCATGACAAAGTTATATTCTACATGATTATAGATAAGTTCTCACAGAGGTGCAAGATAATGATGCTGTGAAGAATTCTGATTTTCTGTCCCTTTGACCCTTTATGTTAAGGCATAATCCATATTGCATAATCCATAAAAGACAAATAGACACCTTCTGGTATGCTGTGCTTTCAACCAAGATCCATGTGGTGTCAGCAGTGATATTCCTGAAACCTACTTGAACTTCTGGCAGCTCCCTATTGGGGTACTGTACTTGCATTTACAAGGATTTCACTGTATTGGATCCACAATCAATACTCATAGAAACAGCAGGCAACAAATGCTGTGCATTGAGTAAATCCACTACATAGGATCTCTCTACAGTGTTATTAAGCACAGGTGTCCCTTTGAGGAATAAGGTCCATTTGACTGAAGCCATTGTGATTTCAACTGGCTCGGATGCATGTGAAAATTGAGTAAGAAATAATACAGAAATATAATTGACACCTTTGAATTGTGATGTTGGTGAAGAACTATTAAATGGAACATTCACTGTTGGATGAATACAGTAATCTGTGCTTGAAGGCATAGAGCCAGAATGCTCCCATGAGGAGGTGCACACATTTGATCCAGGTTCACTATCAACCCCACCATCAAAATGGAAAGACATAAGTCAAGCTATAATGGTACACAACTTGTGTACTTCACACACACATATTCATCCCAACAAAAATGCACTCAAATACACAGTCAGAAACATTATCACTTATTTGCATATTTACATACCCTCAATCAAAGTCATAAACATTCATGCAGTTACCATACAAACTCATGGCCACATTTATTCATTCTCATAAGGATATGTACTCACATGACCACACACACTAGCACTAAGCTGAACATAGTCCTAACCCTTGTCCTCGTGTCCTTTGAAACCCTTCTGTGCATGGTGTGTCCTTTAGCACCCTTAGACTGTACAACCCTCTCACATCCACAACAAAGAACACTCCTCAGTCACCAGGTATATGCCATTGTCAGTAACATGTCCTTATGGAGAAAATTCATGAATATCTTGAGAGCTATAGATGCCTTAAAAATTGGGACTCTGGCCGTGCTTTACACACTTCTCAAGGAGGCAATAGCTCACAGAGCAATATTTGCAACATGCAGCAGTTTTAAAGGAATGGGCATGGATGTGGGAGTAAGAGATTGTGTAATAAAGAACTCGATATAATAAAAATGACATTGGAGGGGGCTGAGCCCCAGTGGCGTAATTGGTTGAGTGCGGAACTGCAGCCCGCGGGCTTGGCGGTTCAAATCCAGCGGCAGCTCTCAGGAGCGGCACTGGGTAGCGCCCACGACCACGAGAGGCAGTGATGCCCCCCCCCAAAAAAAATGACATTGGAGAGAAGGCACAGTAGCAGGATTAAAATTTTAAAGGCATGGAGGGAGGCGGATTTTTGTCAGACAAGACCCCCACTATCTCCTTGGATTCTGAAAAGCATTGAGTCAATTCCAATTCACGGCAGGGAGGGTAGAGCTGTCCCTGTGAGTTTCTCAGACAGCACCACTTGGGGAAGAGAAATCCCATCTTTCTCTTGACCAACAGCTGGCGGTTTGAAACGACTGACCTTGGAGTGAAAGCCCATCACATATCCGCTATGCCATGGTTCTAATATTCAGTAAATAGCCATGCTTCCCCCTTCCACCCTCTCTTGTACATTGGTTTACTTGTGACAGGTTGCCATAAGCTCCCATGTTGCATGAACAGTCAGGCTCACCTCACTGTTCTTCCTTTTCAGTGTCTTCAGAGCAATCAGTAAACTGGCCTGTGACCATTTTCCTCTTAGCCCTGTGGTCTCCCCAGGGAGGACATTCCTGAGTGAGAAGCTGCAGAAAACTCTGTGGATAACAACAGTGTCTGATTTAGTTCCAAAGATGAGTCTTTGGGACTGAAAGGAACTCAAAATATGGCTTGGGCATATATATGTCTAAACTCATGATTTGGAGGGGTGGGAATGTTTGAAGAGCAAGGGTGTCCCACCTTTCGGGTCATCGGTCCTGGGATTGCCCTGTTCCGTGAGCGAAGTTGTTCTGTTCCTCACTGGACATCAGATAACTCGACAGCCTGATTGATGTATTGTTATGGATTCCATTTTTTATTTTCACTGTCAAATGATAATATTTCTATTCTAGGCATAATGTTTTAGTGAGTGCTGCCTCCAAATTTGGCAGCTGACTCCTTCTCCATACTTTGTTTTCAGTCTAAAACTGAAGCCATTTCACTCTGGCTGACCTTGATGACATTTGAAATATTAGTGGCATAGTTTCCAACATCACAGCACCACACAAGCCACCACGGTATGACAAACTGACAGACATGTGATGGAAAAGAAGGTAGGATATTTATTCAGCCATCACTGAGATCCTGTTCATGGCAATGGAAAATATGACAACAGATGTTGGTGATGGTGAGAGATGTGATTTGATTCACCGAATTGACCAAATAAAAAAGTTTGCATTGGTACTCTTTATTCTTATGCATAGACTATATGTATCTATGTTTTCATAAATAAAGAAGTTTTTATATGACCCCAGTTCTACCTTACAAATATGGCTAGATCAGAACATGTACATGGATACAGATAAGACCTGGAATCACAGGAAACCCAGAACAGATACACCCCTCAAGACCAATATTGAAACTAGCCACATAATTCCCTATGTAATAATTTTAAATGTGTAACTATTCTGTATTTCTCCTGTATAAACACCTTACCCATTAAATGCATGCTTCATCAGGATAAAGATCATGTGTATATTGATCACCAATATAAATTCATTGACAGCTACAATATTAGTGCATAGGCTTGTTAGTTGGCTACACTGGGGAAACAAATTCATAGACATTCAAGAAAGAGCTTCATATGCATGAGTCCATTAGTATGAACAGACTTTATATTTTATTTGAAACTTGAATAACTTTATGTTGCCTACCAGCTAAACATTGGTCTCAAGCCTTAAACTAGATACAGAAGACATAATGAAAACAAACAACTAAGTGCATTGATATTATATGATTTAAAACAAGATAACAAGGGCAAACATTAATTATCAATATAGTACTGTATTCTTCAGGAAAGGGGAAAACATATTTTAATACACACAAAAGTGCTATTTGAGAAGAATGGTGATGAGTTTAGCATGGCACAAACATGAGAGGGAGGAGATAGACCTGAAAGAACAGACTGGAAGCCCACTTTGAAACACCTAGGGTCGTTTTTTTAATGAGGGGTCAATATGGCTACTACATCTTTGTTTTGTGACTACCTTTTGAATTAATATGTTTTTGTCACTATTCATAGAGTTTCATTACATTCATGAACCCAGTAGTTGTGTAGACCTTCCATGGTGGGAAATGTTGTCTCTTGCCTCCAGAGATTTGTGGTGATTTTTTAGTATGTTTTTGTTTCTCACAACTGGGAGTGTTACTGTTATCTAGTAAAGAAAATTCAGAGATATTTCTAATCGTGCCACAATATTCAAGGCAGCCTTCCCACAAAGTATTTTCCTGTCCAAAATACCAATGGTGCCAAGGTTGATAAATCTCCCACTCATTCTATACACACACATATATACACACACTTCATTAGTTTTGCTATCCAATATTCCACATGTAAGAAAATAGTAAAAGTATTGCTAAATATTTTCTATAGTAATAATGTATCTCAAGCCATAATAAACAGATGGTTTATTATATGAGTCATAAGGTTATGTCTCAGTTTGACTAGAACGTGTTTCTAGTGGTTTCATAGTTCTGCAATCAGACAATTGGTCAGTTTTATGTAAAAGTGTAATTAAATATCTACGTAATGGTTAAATTTAACAATGATGTAATGATGTGCCTCATACTCCATTTTGTGGTCTGACGTATTCATTTTCCATTTTTCTATAACATGTATTTTCACATAATGACTTGGTTTTTAGAAATCTAACATATGCCAAAAAATGAGCAGCTTTATTATCCAACAGCAGTCAAGAAGATACATAAGAAAAAAACTTGTTTTATTTGAACAAGAAAATATCCTGATGACCAATAAATAAATAAACACATCATTAGGTAATCAGATGTTAGCTCTGTCTTTAGTGTTGTGCCCCACAGTCTGCTAATTCTGCCAGAGAGCTGCAATTACATGAGGCATGAAAGAAAAATGTATGCTAACGACTTAAATTTTGCCCTTTTGACTCGTTCTGCAGGCAAATATCACTGGGGAAATGTAAGATTTCTCTTAAGAATCAGCATTTATCTGCCCTTCTGGGTGACAAGAAGCATGACGGGCCATCACAGCTGTCGCAGCTCTGATGTGGTTCACATTGTGGTCGAGCATGGCTCCAGGTGTCTACTGTTCAGTGGCAGCTGTAACCGTGACAGTGGGATACAGTCTAAATCATATGACAGCAAAGGTGCCCTTAGAGGTGTTAGCTGCAATTCTTGATCTTCCTCAGCAAGTGCTCCAAGTCTTCCTCACTTGCTGCAAGCAAAGTTGTGTCACTTGCATACAGCAAGTTGTTCATGAACCTTCTTTCAGTCATGATGCAGTATACTTCTTCGTATAAGCCAGCTGCTAGGATGATTTTCTCCAAATACAAATTGAATAAATAGAAAGGATAGAAATGTTCCTGATTTTAAACCTTGAAGTTTTCCCTCGTTCTGTTCCAACAGTTGTCTCTTGATCCATGTACAAATTCTGCATAGGCACTACAGAATGTTCTATAATTCCATAGCTTTTATGAGCCACACACTCAAATATCTCAGCACTGTCAATAAAACCCAGTCATCTTTCTGATATTTTCTGCTTTCAGCCCAGATCCATGTGACATTAACAATGATACTCCCAGTTCTATGCTTTCTTCTGAATCTGGCCTGAGCTTCTGGCAGCACCCTATCAATGTACTGCTGCACCTACTGGTGGATGATCTCCAGGAAAATGTTACTTGCATGTGGTATCAATGATATCGTTCTATATTTTGAGCATCCTCCTTGGTTACCTTTCTTTAGAATGGGTATACATATGGATTCCTCACTAACAGTTGACCAAGTAAATCTTCCTGATTTACTGGCATGCATGAGTGACTGTTTCCCATGCTTCGTCAACTTGCTGAAACATTTCATTTGGTATTCTAACAAATCCTGGAGCCTTTTTTGCTAACACTTTCAGTGTAGTTTGAACTTTTTTCTATACCATTGGTTCTCATTTGTATGATACCTCTTGAAATGGTTGACAATGGCTACAGTTTTTCAGGATAGTGACTCTGTGTATTCTTCCTGTCTTCTTTTGTTGTTACCTACAAAAAAAAATCTTTCCAAAGGTTCCAAAGAACCTTAATATTTCAACACAAAGCTTCTTTTCCTTCAATTCTTTCAGTTTGCTATAGACTGAGTGTGTGCTTCCTTTTGGTTTTCTAACTTTACATATTTACTTTATTAGCCTTACGAATCTTTACATATTTCATTGCAATAGTTGATTTTGTCATCTCATGCTTCCCTTTGGAATTTTCTGTTCAGGTCTTAGCTTCATTATTCTACCATTTGCTTTAACTTATCTTTGAGAAAAGAAGGTCTCAAAGTTTCTTCTGACATATGCTATGATCTTTTAGTTATTTCTTACCTTTACAAAGATCTTTTGTTTTCTTCAAATATGATGTTCTTGATGGTATCCCACAGTCTTTAGCTCTTCTGTGTTAAATTCATCGAATCTATTTTTGAGATGTTTTCTAAATTCAAGAGGTATAAATTCAAGTTGCTATTTTTACTCAACATGGACTTGTTTTAATTTTCTTCAAATTGAACTGGACTTATAGATGAGCAACTGATGGTGTGTTCTACAGCTGACCCCTGGTCTCTTTTTAGGTTCTAGTATTGAACTTCTCAACCATTTCTTCCTGTAGATTGAATCAATTTGATTCCTGTGTTTCCCCTTTCTCAATGTCATTGTGCACAAGGACTGTTTGTGTTGTAAAAAAGTGTTTGCAATGAAGAGGTCATTGGTCTTGAAAAACCAGAACTATCCAGCTTAATTTTTATCACTAATATCTTCTTTCCCAACTACTATATTTCTTCTTTGTTTCCAACTTTTGCATTCCAATCTCCAATAATTGTTAATGCATATTGATTTTATTTTAGATCAATTTCAGACTGAAGATGCTGGTAGAATTCTTCAATTTCTTCATCACTAATTTTAGTGGTTGATGCGTGAATCTGAATAGTAGTTGAATTAGTTGAATTATATTATAATACCTTGAATGTTATCCTATCACAGAGAGCATTATACTTCAAGATATATCTTGAAATGCTCTTTTTGAAGGTGAAAGTGACATCATTCCTCTTAACCTTTCATTCAGGGCATCATAAATCAGAGGTTTACCTGATTCAAACTGGCCCATACCAATCCACTTCAGCTCACTTATGGCTAGAATAATGTCTCAATGAGTTTCATTTCATTTTGACAACTTCCATTATAGGTCCCCAAAACTTCATTCTATCCACTTCATCATTGCCATTTGTACTTTGAGAAGACAGCTCTTCCTCAGTCTTATTTTGAGTAACTTCCAAGCTGAAGGGCTCATCTTCCCCCACTATATCTGACAAAGTAAAGTTTTCAATGTCTAATCCCTGAAAAGTGGACAACAATGGTACTGTATATGGAAATTCTCAACTGTTGATCATAAGGCTTTCAGTGGGAAATTCCTCCAAAATTGATAGCCTATCTTCTTTGTAGTATGTTCTCAGTCCAGAAGCTCTTCTGGGTCCTGTTAAGCATGGATGGTCCTGCTAGAATATAAAGTACTGGTGACATATCTTCAAGCATCAGAACTACACACAAGTCACCACAGTTGACATCTTCAACATAATACTAATAAATTGAATACTCAATAAAATATGAACGAAATGTGAAAAGAGCAAAAATGTTTACTTATCCATTATGATAAAAGGCAGGTTGAAATAACAACTAATAGCTAATATCATACTTAATGTTTAAGACAGAGAGTTTTCCCTAAGTTTAAGAGCAACAATAAAGTCCATTCTTTTTTTTTTTGGCACAGAATTATATTTATTGATATATAAGAACAGCAGATGCACAGTGAACAACAACCCGAAACCACACACCAACAAAAATGTCTCCATTTAAAAAAAAACTGTTTGGAAATTCCATTAGCCAAGTAAAAATTGTGAAAGGCTATACTACAAGGTTTTGAAAGTGGTTAGCTCTGAAAGAGAGGATCTAAAGGTTTTTATTTTCTGTTTTTTACCTTAGACCAACATATTTTTATAATTCTTTTTGTCAAGCCAATGTGATTTAGGGGAGAAATGAAGAGAGGTAAGCCTGTTTAACTGAACAATCTTGAACTGGAAGTCTACTTTTTTAATAGGAAAGATGGTTGCGGTGTTCAACTATTTTGAAAACAAAATGTGATATTAGGTATTCATTTTGCAGTGAGTACCAAAGATTTCAAAGTTTTCATTTTCTGTGCTACTTAGGAAATCGTATCATGATTTTGTACCATTTCGTATGAGTATTTCTTCTGTGAAGCAAAAACAGTCCCAAAAGGAAGGGTCCTCGGGGGTCATAGGAACAGCAGATGCTATCAAATCCTTGAAGGTCAAAATCTTAAACTGCCTCTGGGGAGGTTGAGGGCCATCTTGACATGGAGCATCTTGATGTTTAGATCCATCGGGTTTCTTAAGAGCTACTGCGACAAAATGATGCTCATCGATTTTGCTTTCCTCAAATACCCATTCTTTTTCTTCCTTCCCATCAAGGAATAAACGAGTTTCTCTATAAACTTGGCCTATATCCAAGTTTAATGGGGATATTTCAAATTCAAGTCGCTGTAATTCAAATCCTAGTCCAATACCAATGGCTTTTATAAAGCTTTCTTTCAATGCCCAATTTCTATAGAACATATCCAATTGGGTCCATTCGTCCTCAAAGCTTTTGATGGTTTCCCACTCTTTGTTGGTAAATTTTCTTTTCATAATATGGAAGAACTCTGGAATAGAACCGCGACCTGGAAAGCTAGTCTTCATGATATCAATTCCAACTTGCAGCTCAGGTTCAGAAGCAAGCACTGCATAGTCTCCTTGATGAGAAATATTAAAGTTGAAATTGGGATAAGGATTCAATGAGTCCTTTGCAAGAACTGGTTTTCCTTTTGCAGTTCTCTGCAAACGAATATTATTCCAAGGGATATTCAGTTTCTCTGCAACCAATTTCCTTATCATCAGACGACCAGCCATGGCTGCCTTTGCGTCCCGGGCAAAGACGAACTGGCCAATACGCTCCTTCTCCTCGGGCTGGATCGATCGCACCGCCAGCAGCCACTCGGCTCTGCTCGGCAGCCAAGTGCCGCAGGAAAAAGCCCAGCGCATGCCCTCCATTGCTGGCACTAAGCAGAACCGCTTGGCAGGGTACACCATTCACTGAAAACGCACCGCGCCGCCACCTCCAGGAAGAGATGGCGCGGATGCTAACGTGGCCCCACCCCCTTCAAAGTCCATTCTTTCTACTTGTTTTCAACATTGACTGGGAGTTCTAGACATGAAAATTAGGCAAGAAATATAAGTAAAAGGCATTATATTGGAAAGGAAAATATAAAACTATCCCTATTTAAAGATGGCACAATTTGGTATACAGAAAGGTATAAGGAATCCACAAAAAATATTCAAACTAATAAAAAATGCAGCAAGCTTTCAGAATAGACAAAATTCATTGAAATCTGAACAGAAATTTAAAAGAATAATTTATTTTACAGTGAAAAAAAATCTCAAAATTACTCGCATCAAGCCAATTCTGACTCAGAGTGAATTTATTTGACAGAGGAGACCTGCTCCTTCTATGACTGTAAACTTCACAGTAGTAAGCACCTCATCTTTCTGCGGAAGAGGGACTGGTGTTTTCAAATTGCTGACCTTGTACTCAGTAGCCCAACACCGAACTCCCTATACCAAGAGCCTTAATAAATACATAGGAGTAACTTAACTTCAGTAAAAGAGAACCTTATTTTGAATACTACAAAGTATTAGTCATTTATTCAAAATAGTTTTATTGCATGTAGATGGAAAGCCATACAAGAATTAAAATTTTATGTTCCGCAACTATTTATAATATTGGACCTATTTTTTCTTTGGGAGTCTATATAAGTGAGGTTAAACATTTTTCCAAATGCCAGATTTCCCCACCAACAGAAATGAAATCACCTTTATTTTTAAGGTAGGTGTGTTCTCCTGCCATCATTGGACCAGAGTTTCCGTTAAGGCTCACTAAAAACTTTTGCAGGAGTGTCAATTGATTTGCGGTGTTGGCAAGAATAGATCCAACTTTTCTCTCTCTCCCCCACATGAGAAACTGACCCCATGCTCCCTTGTCAAAGTTGCTTTAACCATATTTCAAAGATTAAATATATTGTCAAAATCAAGGTGAGTATTTGGGCTTATTTCACCTTTTTTTTTTAATTTTAGGCATCACTGCCCTCTGGAAGGAGTGGGAGGCCCAGACTTGATGCTGCTGGATTCGAACCACCAAGCCAGTCAGCTGCAGTCCCGCACTCAACCACTGCACTACCGGGGCTCAGCCTATTGGGCTTCTTTCAAAGAACAGTTATAGCTAGAGAAAATATTCCTTAAAATTGAAGAAGAAATAAATATTTTCTCAGACAAACAATAAGCAAATCAATTTCCTACCAGTTTTACTTCACAAAAATATTGAAATTCTACAAGATTATATTATCAATCGACACAAATAAACAAAGGCAATGAAAAATGGCACAAATGAAAGTAAAATTAAATTCACTTCCATTTTTATTTTTACTTGAAATGTAAGGTAACTGACTACCATGAAGTGCTATAATACCCTTTGAAGGTAAACACAGAAGGTTTAAAATTCTATGTTATAAGCTATAGTCCCACAGAATATTATAAAGAGGAACAGTAAGTCAATAAGGAATATAAAAGGAAGTAATATAATTATAAAACAGAAAGGATGACATACATAGAGAACAACTGGGAAGATAGTTTATTTTAATCCTACCATATCAATAGTCACTTTAATTATGCATAATTGAAGTACACCAATTAAGAAATACAAATTTCCAGATTGGATATAAATGCAAGACCCAACTTTATGCTGTCTGCAATAAACGTGCTTTAATATAGCAACTTAGATTGAAATGCAAAACTTGAAGAAAGACATGTTACAAACACATTCATCAAAGACAACTAAACTCTCTGGCCCTTGTTGAAATTATTCACATTTCTCTAATGACCTTGTATTAGACAGGGTTCTCTAGAGAAACAAATCTAGGATACTAGTAACTCTTTATATATTTAAATGGATAGAAGAATACATATATATATGATAAATAAACAGCTAACTAATCTATAAAGCAGTACAAATGGCTTGGTGCAATTCACTTGCAAGAGACAACTAGTACACTGGTAGTCCTTCGAGTCTTGAGAGCCACCAAGTAGTCCTCTGTAGAGCAATTCAGGCTATCTGGCCACAAGCAGCAAACAGCAAAGCAGGTCACCAACAGTCAGCCAGATGGCAGAGTCCAACTGTCTCCAGCTCAAGAGATGTATATTCCAGGAGCATAGCAAAGCAGGGCTTGAAGGAACCTCAACTCACAGCAACACAGCCCATGGATTAGGTGCCCCACGATTAGCATCACTTGGAGATCAAGGACAAACAAGGCAGCTGGCTGGTCCGAAGCTCCAATAACAAGAGAGAAAGGGCGGGGATCACAGAGCCATTTCTATCTCTGCCCTTCAATTGATCTTACATGTGTTCATTGGCCATGCTGTCACAACAGACCTACCTATCTTATTTGGCCATGTTGGTACAATAAGCTTACCTATCACAGAACTCTCCAATGTAACACATGTATTTCATTTTAGATTCATACTGTACTAATTTATTAATCATGTTAATCATATTAATCATAATGATCTCTACATGTTATATTTGTCCATGAGTTGCTTAGTGATTGAAAAACACAGTCTTGTTTGTTGTTCTACATTCTAAATATACTACATAATTTTTAAATGGTCAAAATTAGAAATTACTAAGAAAAAATATTCAAAATGAAAAAACTATAACACTGAAGGTTCAAAATATCATTTAAAATAGAGCAAGTTGGAATAGAGAAATGAAAGCAGTGGCACAAAAAGTCAGATGACATGTCTAATATAGAATAAGGAAATAAGAAAGGATAATAGAAAATGAAAAAGTAAGTGATTTTAATATCTGTATACATTTGTAATCCTTACCTGAATCCTTCCATGGAAAATGTGCCTCATTATAGAATGTTGGGGTTCAAAACATGCTACCATAATCACCTCCATCCAATGGGGGGCTATTTGGGAGCCTTAAAGAAACAAAGTCTGGGGCAATATTCTCCTTCAGAAACTTTGTTCTTCCGTGGCACTTTTTTTTTTTTTTGCAATCCCATGTGATCCTGGTCATCCTGACACATATGTATCACAAAAGAGGTTTGATCATGAAACATCTCACTTCCATGCCCTGCGCATCTACTGAAGAATGTAAGTGGCAGGAGAATACACCTTCTTTGCCAAAAATGAGCAATGATGGTTTGGGCAGGTCCAATTACTATCAACTGTCCTCAAACATAAGTTCAAATGTTGAGCTGGAATGATAAAATCAGGCTACCTATGGATATAAGTAAAATTAGTCTTGTTATATTTGGACATTTAGTAATCAGTTGAGAAATAACCAACTCATCTATTCATCAATTCATCAATCTCATGCTAATCAGAATGAGAGAAAAATGATTCTTAGTGATGTAATTCTGAAAATTGAAATAACCAAGGATATCAAAGGTTCTTTTTATTAAAACATACAAAGATGATAACATTGAAACAGAACTGGTATCCAATCTTTCAATAATATTACTGTTCAAAATTTCTACAAAGAAATTATCTCAAATCTTGTATACATTAAATGATAAGCGAGCAGGTAGACATTGTAAATCATGACAATGAAACAGACTTTGACGTGCGAGGGTTCTTGTCACAGTATATTTATGTATTGGAAAAATGATGTACAAGCCCCTAATAAAATGATTTTTAATTAAAAAAAAAAACAGACTTTGTTCCTCCTACATGCACCCACTAAAAGAGAAGTTGCGTGAGTAAAGACCACTTGTCGTGACACACCGTGTTGAACTAGCTGAGGCGTTCAGTAAATATTTATTTGACAAAGGACTTAAAATAATGAACAGAGATCAAATTCCATATTTAAAAGGAGGATATATGTTTATTTAAATAAGCCATGCACCCAAAAATATGTCAATAATACTATTGGCATAAAGTCAATTCTGATTCATAGCAACCTTAAAATAACCAATTTGAGTAACTTGCCATCACATTTCCCAAACGCATTAAGATACAATTAGAACTTTATAATAAAATCCCAGCCACTCATATTCATTAATTAGCCTCTTAAAATGCTTGCAAATAAAAGAGTCATTCTTATTGCATCAATTCCAAATCATAATGACCCGATAAGACAGAGTAGAACTGGCCCTGTGGGTTTCGGAGGCTTTAAAGCTTTACTGGAGTAAGAACTGTCATCTTTCTCCTGGGAAGCAAATGCTGGTTTTGGACTACTAAGTTTGCTGCTTGCAGGCCATGTGCAATCCCCTGGGCCACCGGGGCTCACTTGTGATCTAAAGATTATGCAAATATCCAACTACAGATTAATTGTAATGTATTGACTTTGAAAAAACTTGAGGGTAAAATAAATTGAAGTTATAAATGAATATATAGACTTGATTTTAAAGCAAGAAAGGTCCAAATCAAATTTACAATCTGACATTAGAAAATAAAATTTAATAAAAATAAAATGAAAAAAGGGACAAGAGCAAAAGTCCCCAAATATTAAAAATTTGTAAAACTTAGTGACTGTTTGCCAACATGGCGCGCTCTGGTGGTGCAGTTCAATGCTGGCCTGCAATCTGCATGGCTGGCGTCCAAAAACACCAGCAGCTCCTGGGGAGAAAGACTGAACTTTCTGATCTTGGAGACAGCTACAGTCTCAGAAGCCACAGGGCTTTGCTGTGAGTGAGCATTCACTTGGCAGCAATGAGTTTGGTTTGGGGGCTGGAATGGCAAAACAGATGCATAATGAAGAAACGGAGACACCGTGTCAGATTTAGCCACAAGAATCAATAATTTTGAAAAATACCATACAACATCAAAATGAAAGCGAAAAAGGAGTTTTGAAAATAATCTAAAATTCAAATAAGTTTAAGTACTCAATTAATAACATGCAAGTAGAAAAAAAAAATGTTAAGTTGCTAAGGAATAGGTCTAGAACTTGGTTGACTCCTCGTTTTATTGGTGTATCCCTTAAAGCCTCTCCTATCATCCAATTTCATTATTCTTCATGACAAAGGGCAAATGTGTAATCCTTCTTAGTTAATCTTAGAGCTGTAGTAAAATTATATCAAAATAATAACTACTATAATACAGACATTATCAACTGAGCTTTTGTGTGAACATAGCTTTAGAACTAAAGATAATGGTAATAGAGTAAAAATTTCATAAAAATCAAGTACAACTATTAAAAACTGCTAATAAATATGATGTCTGGAAATATAATTCATCCAATCAAATAATCTTATAAAAAGACCTCTAGTATCTTCCAGATCCTTAATGTCTTCCTTCTCTTCGAAATATATTCTGTTCTATTTTTATAATTATTTTATTAAGAAAAATTTTAAATCATGCAGAAAAACTGCATTTTTCCAATAAGCATTCACAAAATTAACACAAATATTCACCATAAGTATTTTTACTGTATTTGCTTTATCAAGAATTTATCTTTCAGCCATTAAGCCATGTTATACATTTCAAAGTAAAACTTCCTCATCAATACACTCTTCAAAAATGCTTCATCATGCATATCTTTAACAAAAGTTGGTATTCTAGATGGATATTTTTAAAACTTAGAATAAAAATAAAATACAATATACAGGCACTAGGTATAGAACTACGAGATTTGAAAAATGAGTACCTCTGCAAAACCTAAAGGAGTCCTGGTGATGCAATCATTAACTACATGTTAATGCTCACTGAAAGGTGAGCTTGAAGCAGATAGATGCTCCCTAAGATACTTGACAGCCAGTCTGTTCCCTTAGATTTCAAAGCACCCAAGGACTTAGTGGTTGGGTTGCTAACCAGAAGGTCAGCAGTTTGAGACCATCAGCTGCTCCACCAGAGAAAGGGGAGGCTTCCTACTCCAGTAAAGAGTTACATTCTGGGAAACCCACAGTAGCAGTTGAACTTTGTCCAATAAGGCCTCTATGCGGCAGCATCAACTTGATAACCCTGAGATCCCTTTCTGAGTTCTGTATTTTGAGTTATAATGATTCTATAGGACAAAATGGACCTGCCCAATGGGGTTCCCAAGGCTGTAATAGGCACAGAAACAGGCTGCCACATTTTTCAGAGTGAGAGTTGGTTTGAAGTGCTAAAGCTGGACTAGCTGCCAAGCTCTTAATCAGTGTACCCGCAGGGCGGACTCATGTTTCCAAAATGCTTCTAGTTAATCTTTTCAATATTCTCATTAATTTGGAGCCTTGATTATTTTATAAAGTACCTTGTTATAGTAATTGTCCCTTTCTACAAATTCATAAATATACTCTTTCCTTGCAATCTGCCTCAACAATAACCTCAAATGTATGAGGTTTAACTGTGGTATGCTCCACCTTAAAGAACTTCACAGGAATTATTATTTTGTTGCTTTAAACAAAAGAACATGCTTGTGGCCAGGATTGATCTATGCATTAGACCCATACAGATAGTGGTAGTCAACAATGATTAGATTTTGACCGAGGGTGACGTCATGTATTAAGAATAGAAGTGTTCCAAAGGATTTCTTGAGGCCTTGTCTCCTACAGCATTACTAGGTAGGTTTAATTTATTTGCATTAACAAGGGATGCTGACACAATATCTATGTATTTGCCTTTATAATAATGAAGTTCATGAATATATTTTAAAATGTTTTTTCTTGGAAGAAGGTGTCCCTAAGAGCAAATGCACCTAGCCCCAGTGAATCTGTAAGGCACATAAGTTAGGAATATCAACAGGCTAAATGTCAAATAACATTGTAAAGCAGATTTTAGCAACTGCATTTAGACCGGAGTGTAACACATAATTTGATCTCCTTATGGACCCAATGTGAAATTATTCTAAAATGTTTATTGTCATTGCTTTCTTTCAGATTGAGTTCTCTATTGGCTTTAAATGTCATTATTATGAGATCCTTAGTCATTATCTGCCCTAGTCTTATATATTCATCTGTAGAAGAAAACTGGATATTACTAGAATGATGAAGATGTCAACAGAAGTACTGAAGACTTGATGACAGGGACAGGGATTCTGGAGTGGGAAGTCAGCATCACTGTGCAAAGATTCCAACATTAGTGATGTCAATGATTACACAGCTCTTCTCCATATGAATGAACTCAATAAAAACATTATACTATCTTGTATCTAAGGAACATTGGTTTTCCCTGGTACACCATCAACTGAAAAATCAAAACCCCACTGCCATGGAGTTTATTTTGATTCGGAGTAATCCTAAAAGGGGTTTCTGAGACTGTAAATCTTTACCAAAACAGACAGCCTTATCTTTCTCCCACTGAGCAACTGGTGTGTTTAAACTTCTGACCTTGCAGTTAGCAATCCAAAGCTTACCTGAAAGTGCCACCAGGCCACCGAACCAAAAGATGTTGGTGAGCCTTTAAATTCTAGGGAGAGGAGATATTTGAGGATTCTTAGTTTATAAGGAATAATTTTATAAAAATAGAGCAAATATTCTTGAGCACGGAAAATTCATAATTAGTTATTCAAGTTTCTAGAACGCCACACAATAAGAGCACTAGTATTAGATTATTGTGAGGTTGTGGAAAAGTATTTGAAAAATTGCATCTCTTCCATTGATTTTTTCTAATGCTCTGAGTACAGCTCTTCATAGCTTCTTTCAAAGAACATTCCTTATATCTCTGACTTACTAAATATTTTCTCAAAAACAACATCTTATGAGAGGAAATTTCTAGGTCAATGTTTCCAGAAAGATTTATATTCACTGTTTTGTTTAATTTATTTTTTGTTTATTTTTGTGATGGCAGGATTTCTTTGAGACTATTGAAACATACCACATTTCACTTGAGTTCATCTTTCTGACCTCTGGGTCCAAGTTACTCCACACCAATTGCTGACAGGAATGGGCAGAGGATAACCCTTTAAGAAACCTACACGTGTTTATTTTCTCGGCTTAGCTTTAAGGACAGTCCCATATAAACATAATATAATCAATATCTAGAATGTCAACTTGAAAAATCCAGAAATTCACAAAAATATGAAAATAGTTTTTAAAATAACTTTACATTGATGATGTGATATTTAAATAATACATTTACCATTATGTTTTGCATGAATTATATCATTTTGAGAAAGAGGCTGTCAAGCATTTTACATAAATTGATGACTAAACTTACAAATTTAGAGAGTATATGAAGACAGATCAAAGAGAAAGAGACCGAATGTCACACAATGAGGACAGATCAGAATGAAGACGGTAGAAAAAGAAAAAGTAGTAAAAGAGCTGAGGACTTTGGAACAAATGAACTTCAGAGCAAGAGAGAGCAATTACACCTACCTGTTCACCTAGGCCTGACCAGGGAAGCAAGACTGACAGTAGGAGGGTCTGGATGCCCACACATGAGCACAGCAGCCCAGCGGCGTCTCTCAGTGCTTACTGATCAAGCATTTGTCTTTTCAGAGGCTGTCACAGGATGGTTCAGGTTCCTCCTTCACTCCCAGTCATGTCAGCCAAGGAACACGGGAACAAATAACTCGCTCCCCAGCAGCCCCATGTATGGGAAAATGAAACTAAGAAGTGGACTCTGGGCAAATGTGTAAATGGTGAAAGATTAAAGGAACAAATAAGGAAGGAAGGAAAATATGGGTCATGGGTCATAAGGGTGGACACGGCACCTTATAACATAAAGAAAAGAGTGATCCTCAACTGTTCTGGGGGACTTGACTTTATGCTTCAGGATAGTAGTTATTTGCAGCTTAGAAATCTATCATTTTCCATGAAGAATTTTTTAATTGACACTTAAAGTTTTATTTACCAGGTGTAAAGAAAACCATGGCAGTGTAACAGGCTGCAAGTACACAGTACAGTGGTTGCAAAAATGCTCAGCCTTAAGCAGCACACAGAGAAGGGAGTGCTTCGATGGGGCTGGTCTCCAGTAAAGTATCATTTTACGTTTGCTCTCCCTTTCCTTGTAACATGCAAGGATACAGTCTTGTCCATATACACAAATATTTTGAACAAGGCGCCAATCTTTCCTTATTTAAGTGCTTGCTGTTCTCAATAGTTCATATGAAGGAACAAGCTAGAGGAGCTCAAACATGAGGACAAAGTACAAAGTCAGAATATCTTTGTAAGGAGGAAATGGTATTGGAACTATTCGATAAGAAATTTTAAAAGGGCTGAGCCCTGGTGGCATAGTGGTTGAGTGCGGGACTGCGACTCACTGGGGTAGCTGTTCAAGTCCAGCAGCAACTTTCCAGGAGCAAGACTGGGCCTCCTACTCCCACCAGAGGATAGTGATGCCCCTCCCCACCAAAAAAATAAATTTTAAAGAATGATATTTGGGCCCTTTCACCAGTTTTAGAAAGAACAAGAAGAGTTGCAGTTATCAACCCAACATATGACCACTGTGCCACCCCAGGGTTCCTACCACATACTTTTAAAAGCACAACAAAACAAACAACAATGCCAATGCATAATGACACTATATGACAAGGTAGAACTGCTGCTGTGAGGTTCTGAGATTATACTGTAACTCTTTAAGGGATAAAGTTGCTGGTGCTTCTTAACTGCCAATGTTGGCTGCTGACAGCTCACCACTATACAACCAGGCAGAAATATAAAAACCCAAAAAACAGCATCAGTTTCAATGGAGAGACATATTTTTAAAGTTTCCTTGTGACAGTAAATCAAACAAGGACCTCCTTTATCACAACCCCTATTCAATATTTTGCTTGAAATAATATCCAAAACTATGACAAGAGAGAAATTAAAGCTCTTCAAATTGGCAAAGAAGAAACTAAGCTCTTTCATTTGTATATATGATCTTATACAATACAGATTAAAACCTCAAGGTTGAGCAAGAAAATTACTGAATGAACTTTAAATATTTCACAAAATGGCGGTGCAGTAGTTACATAATCTTGTATCGACTTCGAAGTATGAAGGGTGAAGGGGTGGAGTTTAGTCTGTCAGTCATAGGACGTGACCTTCTCATGAGAAGGATCCTATAAACTTCCTCTCTTACTCTGATTCACCTTTTTGTTGACAAGCCACTTCACTTCACACTGATGACAGCCAGAGCCCTGAAGATGCATCCACTGCCATTGGATTCACAAGACTTTGTACCCACCACCCTTTAATCTTCCTGCATGCTTCATCCTTGCGTGGCTGAATGAGTCTGATGAAAGATTTATGGACTAGAATTGGGCTTATGGAGTAGGTTGGAACTTGTGGACTTGATCTGAACTGAAACAGGATGTTTTCTTGATGCAAAGTTCTCTCTAACACATATATGAATGTCCCTGGATTTATTTCTCTAGTCAACCTAGTCTAGCATAGGCAGGTTACAAGATTAACATACAAAATAGATCTGATTACATTACACTAATAAATAGTACTCTAAAAAGGACATATAGAAAACAATGCCTTTTACTTATAATAACCACTCCAATGATGAAATGAATCTAATGTAGGAATGAATATCATCAGAGATGCAAAGACAATAAAAAGCAAGCAAAATATGAATGTGATCCTGATCCAGGTACTACGGCATTCTTTAGAGGATAGAAAAGCAAATGATCAATTCTATTGAAAGTCAAATCACCCTGTAAAAAGCAAAGTACTTGTAAAAGAAGAAGAATAAAGTAGGAGACCTCTTACTTCTACTCTTAAGACATCTTACACAGCCACTGCAGTGAGCACAACCCAGCACTAGCACAAAAGACACAGAGACCAATGGGACAGAATTAAGAACCCAAAGGTAATTTCAAAGGGGACGTTCAGTAAGGCCTATTGATCACAAGAAGCATCAGTCAAGTGATCGAAAATGTGTTTCTTTGGGTATATCTGTTGCACAAGACCTCTTTACAGTATTGAAGATCAAGGATGTGACTTTGAGAACTAATATGCACCTAGCCACGTCATTTTCCACTATCTCATATGCAAGTGGAAGTCAAGCATCGAATAAGGAAGCCTGAAGGAGAACTGATGCATTAAAATGTGGTCCTGGTGAAGAATGTTGAAAGTGCCACAGAGGACTAAAATGACAAACTGTTCTATATCAGAAAAAGTAAGACCAGACTGCTTCTAAAAGCAAGGATGGCAAGACCTCGTCTTACATACTCCGGACATCTTATCAAGAGAGACCACTTCCTGGAGAACGTTATGATGCTTGAGAACGTGAAGGGACAGGGACGCAGGGAAAGTGCCTCAAGAGGTGGATTGACGACGTTTCTGTGTCAATAGGTTTAGGCGTAGGAACGATTGTGAGGGTGATACAGGATTGCACAGGGTTTTGCTTGTTGGGCAGTGTTGCTGCGGGATATACCCAACCCAATGGCACCTAAGAACAGCAACAACACAGTGCCCAGCATCACATGAGACCTATATCCCACGTGCTGTGGCAGTGGTTGTCGGTAGCACCATCTCGCTGTCCAAATGGTTGTGCGTGTTTATAGACCAACTTAGCAGTGTAGGAGAGTTTCGGTCGCACTGCATCCTGTCAGGCATCTGTTGTTTCTGTTTTGCTTTGTTTTGTTTGGAAGGGGGTGCTACCTTTGTCTGTGCATCCTATTCTTGTCTATCCCATTTTTGTTTTGATATGCACGTTCCAGATGCCTTGTGAGCTTATTTTCGTGTGTTTCTTAGCCATTCGAATATCTTTTTTTTGGTGAACTGACTCTTCACCTACTTTGTCCACCCCTTAATAGGTGTGTTGGCTTTTTCTTGTTCAGATCTTTCAGTATTCTGTAGGCTTTAGAAACTGCCGCTTTGTCCTTTGTGTTATTGCTGAGGATTTTATCTCAGTCTGTGAGTTCTGCTTTTACATTTTTGATGCACGTGACTGCCTAATTTTTAGTTGGTCCCAGTCATTTAGTTTGTCTCCTGCTTTGCGATTTTCTTTCATTATCCTAAATAGTATGCCTATGTCCTGTAACAGAACTCTTAAATGTGTCCTTATTTTCTTATTGATGATGCTTATAGATATGGGACTTACCCCCTTATTGAGTCTTTCTCCAAAATTGCTTGCACCTCACGTTCTCTCTCTTTATGCTTTCTTGATTGTTGGAAAAGAATTTACTCTTTTTTGTTTTGTTTTGATTTTGGGGGCATCACTGCCCTCTGGTGGTGGGAGTAGGAGGCCCAGTCTTTGCTCCTGTGAAGCCGCTGTTGGACCTGAACCTCCATCCCAGTGGGCCGCAGTCCTGCGCATGACCACTACGCCACCGGGGCTCAGCCTAAGAATTTACTCTTCATGTGATCAGTAGACCTTACTGAATGCCCTCTTTGAAATTACTTTTGGGTTCTTAATTCTGTTCCATTTGTCGATGTGTCTTTTGTACACGTCCTGGGTGGAGCTCACTGCAGTGGTTATGTAAGATGTTTTAAGAATAGAAGTGAGAGGTCTCCTACATAAATATTTCATGATATATAATTGTATATGGTTTTGAGATCAATTACTATGCTTTGTTCAATTATGTTCAATTTGCAACAATGAAAATACATCCTGCATATCATATATTTACTTTATGATTCATAACAGTAGCAAAATTACAGTTACAGAGTTGCAACAAAAATAATTTTATGATTGGGTGTCACAACAGCATGTGGAACTATATTAAAGGGCAGCGGCATTAGGAAGGTTGAGAAACAGTATAATAAGGAGATTCAGTACATCCCACCTTAATCCTGATGTGAGGATTCACTCCAAAATAAGATTATAGCCACAAGCATACATACTAGAATTTATAATACATCACAGAAGGGATTATGGTCAGAAGGGTCATATTAAGTAATTGTCTATTACTTATGCTGCACTAAAACCACTAAAAACTACTAATTAAATTGAGGCTTATTGGAGATCATATATCTAGGAAGAGGGAATTTGGATAGACCAGGAACTCACTGCCATTGATCTGAATTCATGGTAAACCTGTAAGGCAGAGTAGACCCTGTGGATTTCCAAGGCTTTGAATCTTTAGAGGAGCAGAGAATCTTACATTTTTCCCATTGACAGGCTGGGGGTTTCAAACTGCTGAAATTGTAGTTAACAGCCCAACACAGAACCTCTACACCACCATGCCTCTTCATGAGACTCCCAAAAATTGAATGTTTCAGCCCAGGTCTTCAAGAGGCAATGAGTGATCTGAAAGTAAGGCTGAAGGAACACAAAAGGGTAGAGTAATCCAAAACCCTAGAGAAAACTGTTTCTGGAAGAACTGTGTACTCAAAAGGGCTAGTGCTGCCAGATAATGGAATAAAACAAGGCATTTGACAATCAAGTTCAAGAATACTTAATATGACTGGAGTGGATGTGGAAGATGCGTGTGGAAGCTGTGTGCCTCTAACACTGACTTCACAAGGAGGAAGAAAACTCAAACTGCTAAGTCCAAGGCCAATTCTATGAGTTGGAAATCAGATCTACCTCTACCCTCCAACCTTCTTTACCAGTTCTAACATCAACCATGCCGCCCATGCCAATTACTTCTCTGCTAGATTAATGATTCATTGCAATGGCCACACAGAACTTACAAACCACTGGGGGTTTATTAGAAAAGTTTAAAGGTTACAATTTGGGCTGAGTCCCAGGGCCTAGTGCTTGTATGCGGTACTGTGACCCACAGGTTCAAATCCAGCAGCAGCTCTCTAGGAGCAAAGCTGGTCTTCCTACTCCCACCAGGGCAGTGATGTCCAAAAAAAAAAGTTACAATTCAGAGTAAAGAATTCTCAGGGCACAATTCTTTTCTAAGTAGAGTTTATTCCCAGTCATGCCTCTCACATATTCTTGACTTCTAAGCCAGATGATGTTTTGGTCTCTTCAGTCAGTGTTACAAAAAAATTTTAGCAATTCCAGTAAATGACACAACACCTGCCATTCTGTCATGTGCTACAATCTGAAGATACACCACTCTAGCTCTATGGAGAAGCAAATTTAGATTCCCCAGATCTCTTACTCTGAAAGAAACTCTTCTGCCTCGAGACTTCTGATGAGTTCAAGTTGACACATCCCATAGACCCAGAAACCCACTGATCCATCTTGTCCTCTGGCTCTTGGTTTCGCTGCTGCCATTCCTTTGCCACTTTTCTGATATCACAATCCTCTGTCTCTTGAATCTAGAGGGATCTCAGGATCTCAAAGTCACACTCCACTCTTGGCTCTTCTACTCTTGCTTCTGTGATTGCTCATTGGATATCCAACAAGATGGGAAAATTGACCGATTAGACTTACAAGATTTTACAATCACAACTAACTCTGTTAACAATCACTCATAACTGAATCATATAGTCCTGTCGGTATCTTTCCCTACCTTCTCTTATCCAGACCCATCAGGAAAAGCAGATATTCTCACACTCATTCTATATGGTCCATCTAGTCATTGATTAGAAATCACAAACTCTATAGCTAGAAGAGTCGTATCAAGGAAATCACTACACCATGGGGTGGAACACAAAATTGAAAGCAAGGTGATGTGTGTAGCTATGGAGATTCCTTTAGGAAATCTTTCTAACAAGTGGAGCAAGGAAATATAGGGTAAAGAATCCATGAAAATCTTTTTTATTTTAAGATGCATTATATAAAATAATATTCTCTCATGTTGGAAATACTTAGTGGAGAGAAAACACTATTGTGATAAAAGAATAAAGGGGTTATCAACAGTATAAAATTGCTGATTAGTTTTATAACTTTTGGCCTGACATTCAATCATAAATGTGTTTTATTAATCATTAATACTTTCATAATATTGAAGTCTAAGATGAAATTGCCATGTCTATGAACTGCTTGTTGCTGTTCTACAAAAAAAAGAAGCATGGGGGAATCTGATATCTATTTATAATAATTGGGGGGTTGTTTTTAAGTAAAACTGTTAGACAATTAATTGATTCAACATTGATCCAATGCAAGAATTAATAGGAATACTAAAATTTAGCCACTGGCACTTACATTTGAATTGTCATGTGGGGTTCACAAAATACTAACTAATACATATTACCTAAGAGAACTATTTTAATGACTTTTAATTTTATCTTATTTATTTTTTAAATAATTTTATTGGGGTCTCTTACAGTTCTTATAACATTCCATACATCAGTCTTACCAAGTATATTTGTACATATGTTCCCATCATCATTTCCAAAACATTTTCTACTTGAGTGCTTGGTATAAACCCTTCTTTTTTTTTCACTCCCTCCCCCAACCTCTTACCCTGATGAATCCTTGATCAAATATATAATGTTAATATTATTTTGTATCCTACTGTCCATTGTCTCCCTTCATCCATATTTCTGTTAAACATTCCCTTTGGGAAGTGGGGGCTATAAATCCAACTCTATGCTGAGTTTCCCTTTATCTCCTGTCCCCCTCCCTGACAGTTCCCCTACCCTATGATATCCCTACTCCCCCTATTGTTCCTAAGGGATTTATCTGTCCTGAATTCCATGTGTTGAGAGTTCTTATCTGTACCAATGTGTGCTCTCTATTCTAGCCAGATTTGTAAAGTAGAAGTGGGTCCAGGTAGTGGGGACTGAGTGGGGAGGCATTCAGGAACTAGCAGAACGATGTGAGATTCGTTGGTGCTATCCCACGCTTTGGTTGAATCGTGCATTTCTTATAACCCTTCCGTGGAGGCATATCTAATTGTCTACAGATGGTTTGGGGGTCTCCACTCCAAACACTCTCATTCTTATCAGTATACCTGCTTGCTCTGGATTTTTGATACCTGATATCAGATCCCACCGACACCTCATGATCACACAGACTGGTATGCTTCTTCCCTATGGGCCTATTTGCTTCCTTGCTAGATGGCTGCTTATTTAACCTTAAGTCTTTAAGAATCCAGATGCTATATTTTTTGATAGTCAAACACCTTCCACTCTCTTCACCACATTGGCTTATGCACCCAATGTGTCTTCAGTGATATGTCAGGAAGGTGAGAATCAAAGGGTTCCAGGTAAATAGTACAAGGTGTTCTTGTGTTGAGAGAGGCCATCTGTAGAGGCCCAAAATCCTTCTGCTACCTTAATACTTAACACATAAATATTGTTCATTGGTCTTTATACCTTTCATTATAAAATTATATATTTACATATATACATACCTATAGCTGTCCCTCTATAAATAGCTTTTGCTTCCTATTTCTTTCCTTTCACCTTCCTCCTATCCCACTATCATGCTCACCCTCCATTTGGCTCTCAGTAATTCCTCAAAGGACTATTACATGACAAGAGATAAATAATTTATTTTGGCTGCTCACAGATTAGTGAATTTTACTATCCAGTAAATATTTAAGTCTCTCTCCAAAATATTTACATATAATATAGTCTAATTTATAATTAGAAATTCATAGAGTATAAAATTTATTATCATAAAAAATCATTTGCCTTTAATATCATTTTTTAATGAATCATTTTATTGGGGGCTCATACAACTCCCATCACAATCCATACAAACATCAATTGTATGCAGGCCACATTTACACACTTATTTCTATCATCACTCTAAAAACATCCTCCCTCCCTCCAGGCCCCCAGTATCAGCTCCCTATACTACCCTTCCTCTCCCCCCTCCCCCTTGAACCCTTAGTAATTTACAAATTGTTGTTTTCTCATACTGTACACCGTACAATGTGTCCCAACACTCACTTCCCTGTTGTCCGTGTCCCAGAGAGGAGGCTATGTGTAGATCCCTGAAGTTGGTTCTCCCTTTCTATTCCTCCATCCCTCCACCCTCCTGGTATTACCACTCCTATTACTAGTCTTGATGGATCATCTGTCCTAAATTTCCCATGTTTCCAACTTCACTGCACACCTCTGGGTCTAGGTAGATTTATGTGGTAGAATTGGGGTCATGATAGTGGATGGGAGGCAGCATTTGGGAACTAGAGGAAAGTTGAATATTTCATTGTTACTACCCTGTATCTTAAGATACCCTGTATCTTAACCTTCTTGTAACACCTCTGCAAGAGGATGTCACCTCACCTATTGATGGGCTTTGGGTCCCCAATCTGTACACCCCCTCATTAGTAATAATATAATTTTAGCTCATTGATGCCTGATACTGGATCCCTTCACCACCTCATGATCACACAGGCTGGTGTGCTTCTTCCATATGGGCATTGTTGCTTCTGAGCTGAATGGCTGCTTGTTTACTCAAGCCTTTAAGACCCCAGACATAATATGTTTTGGTAGCCGGGCACCATCAGTTTACTTCACCACATTAGCTTATGCACACATTTGTCCTCAGCAATCATATCAGGAAAGTGAGCACACAATGTTATGCTTTTTAGTTCTTGAAGCCTGATATCTAATCCCTTTGACACCTCGTGATTCCACAAGCTAGTGTGCTTCCTCCATGTGAGCTTTGTTACTTCTGAGCTAGATGGCTGCTTATTTACTTTCAAGCCTTTAAGACAGGAGACGCTCCATCTTTTGATAGCCGGGCACCATCAGCTTTCTTCGCCCCCTTTGCTTATGCACACATTTGTCTTCAGTGATCACATCAAAAAGGTGAGCATCTTGGAATGCCAATTTAATAGAACAAGGTGTTCTTGAGCCTGTAATATCATTTTATCTACAAATATTGTTTTATTTTCATTGTACATTCTGTCTTTTTATAATATTTTCCATAATATCACTACATGAACTTACAAGCCCTATTTGACTTTCTTACTATAGGAAGGTACAATTTAAGTTGTGAGAAATTTTAACATTTCTACATATTTATGTCACTCAACCAATGACTATAATTAAGCAACTAAAAATTCTCTGGTTTTATTCCATAATGTAAATGTCTAAAGCAGTCAAGTCGGGTCAAAAATGTTTACTTAATGTAAAATTACCAAATTTCAAAATTAAAATATTCCACTCCCCAATTCAAATATATATACATACTGATTGTATGTATTTCAATTAACTCTATAAATATGCATATTCAGACACACACTGAATTCCAGATGTGATAGGTCTTCATATAATTAAAATAGCTACTTAAAATATATGCAGTAATATGGCTCAGTAATGTAAAACATTGTGTTTTAAAAATACAACATATATTGGTTTCTAGTCAAGGAGGATAATAGTCAAGGAGGAAAGTTAAAAAATCCAAAGGGAAAATACATACTTTTCTCAAAAAGTCCCATGAGTGTGTAAATATTTATTCCAAATCCAAATTAATTAAAGTCAAGGGACCATAATCTCATAAGATACATTCAATAATCATTCAGCCTTTGGGATTCTATATGTGGACTTTCAAGTTACTGGCCCCCCCCTTATTAATTAGGACTCACCTTCATCATTCAGGTGATTGAAGAATTATAATAGGTTATGATCCATGCAGCAAGTTAATAATTCATACAGTATCCAATTTGGAAGCCAGAGATAAAACTATATCAAAGAAGAAGACACTGGGTTGAAAATAATATGCTTTCATAAAGTAACATGTTTCTGTAGCAAGAACTGTATTCTATTTATTGGGAGTTGAGGTTTGATTCATATTTTTATTCATTTCAAATTAACATTGCAATAGTTAATCAAATTATGTGATACATCCTAGCAGCATAATTATTGTGTAGGATATTTAAATATCGGTAAGTTATGAAAGTTGCAGTTATTTATAAGCAGTGAGAAATGTTAAATAAGTTGGCCAAATGTACAAAATGAGGATTGAATTCGTACATTGAGAACAATTTAGTCAAGGGGTTATTTTATATTTTTATGTAATAAATTAAATAATTGAACTTTCTCCAAAATAACAATTGATTAAATTTCCCTAAGAAAAGATATGGCTTTGAAAAGCAGATTTCAGTATATTGGTTGAACATCTGTAGAATACCAGAAAGCATGCTTTAGGGAAAGACAAAAATAAATAGAATTTTAAATCCTGATTTCAAAGAACTCATAGATCTGAACCAGAATAAAATGAAGCACAATTATTATGAGAGACAAAATGAGATTTTGGAGAACTGGAAGATGGAATTTGGATTAACATGATAATATCCTCACTATGTAAACAGTAATGGCTATGAAATGACAGAACTCAGAGACATGAAGTGATTAGTTCCTGGCCAAAAACCTAGTGAGTTTTTCAAGTAAAGTGAGCTTAAAATACTCTCCTTTCTGATTCTGATACTTGGTTATTGTAATAAGCCATCCGATTTGAATATTATAATGGGAAATACATTAAAGCTAATGTAGTGCAATGAGTATTTATTAACTGAATTCAAAACAGTATGCAATGAGAAGTTCCCATCCCTCACACTCTAATGGGGTTCCCCACAACAACCTCAACACCAAGGTCAACATGAGAATAAGAAATGACACATTAACCACAGACATTATTTTCCTTGCACTATCTCCAGCTGCAGGAAATATCATCTTCCTCATTTACTTCATTCTTTTAGCTACATCACTGCTCTCTTTGGCATCACCACCCTGATCCTAGCATTTCAGTAGATTCTCAACTGCACGCCCCCATGTACTTATTTCTCAGCCAACATTCTGCCATGGACTTAATTGTCACCATCACCAGTGTTCCTAAAATGATGACTGAGCTTTCTGGACTGAGAGGAAAATTATCTCACAGGTAGACTGTGGAATACAAGTACGACTTTCCGTGACTATGGCAGGTTCTGAATGTAACCTCTTCATTCTGATCTCCTATGATCAATATGTCGCTGTCTGCAACCCACTCAGGTACTCAGTTATCATGATCCCTGGAGTCTGTCTGCACGTGGCTGTTTCCTCCTGGACAGTGGGATTTTTAGATTCCTTGGTCCACACAGCATATGTTATGCATTTACCAATCTGTGACTCCAGAGAGAGTAACCACTACTTCTGTGAACTCCTAGCTATCCCACTATGATATTTCTGTGTATGGAATGATTTTGTTAATCATAGGAAAAGTGTTTTTCTTCATTTCTTTTGGACTTATTCTAATCTTCTACAGCCTTATTTTCTTGATTGTCTTTTGTATGAAATGCAAGGATGGTAAGGAAAAAAGGCCTCCCATCTTCCAGTGATAAGTCTCTATTTAGGTTCAGGCATCTTTGTTCTCATGGTACTTCCAACCATGTAGTCAGCAAAGCAAAGTCAGTCTGTCTCCTTGTTCTTTAACATTCTCACTACTAGGTAAAACCCCATAATTCATAGTATCAAGAACAAGGAAATAGTGGGGACTCTAAGGAAAATACTGGAAATACTTTTCCAAATAAAAGGCAGAAGATATTAGAATCTTGACAATGTATTTTATCCTGGCCTTCACAAAAAGAATTTTTAAAAAGATTGAAAATTATTAGTTCTAAAGTGAACAAATAGACAATACCAGGCATGTATTAGTATTAAATTATGAAAATGTAGGCATTGTAAGCAGATCAGACTAGTAAATGTCAGAACTAGCGAACTCATTCTCAAGAATAACTTCTCTATTTGTATATTATTTTATGATATTTTAGTTTATTTCTAAACTAATTAAATGGGTATTTATTTGTAAAACTGATTATTACTTAGGATTCTACAACTTAGACAGTTTGAATCATTTTTGAATGACAGCATTTGTTGTTGTAATTTGCTGTCAACTCAATTCTAACTCAAAGACAGAGTATAACTTCCTCATAGGATGTCCTAGGCTATAAAGTTTATGGAAACAGATGGCAGGGACTTTTTCCAACAGAGTAATTTTGGGTTCCTGCTGCCAAACTTTTTTTTAATTATTAATCATTTTATTAGGATCTCATACAACTTCTATCACAATTCAAACATATTTCCATGTATGTCAAGAACATTTATACCTCTGATTTCCTCCTCATTCTCAAAACATTTGCTTTCTATTTAAGCCCTTGACATTGGCTTCTAATTTTTCATCTCCCTCCCTGAACCCCCCTCCCTCATGAACCCTTGATTATTTATAAATTATTATTACTTTGCCATATTTTAAACTGTCTGATATCCCTCTTCTGGATGTCATCATTGTCCATATCCGAGGGACGAGATTATATGTAGATCCTTATAATCGGTCCTACCTTTCTACCCCACCTTCCCTCCACCCTCCCCCTATCGCCACTCTCACTCTGGTCCAGAAGGGATCATCTATCCTGTCTGTTCCAGTGTACATCCTTTGGTCTAGCTGTATTTGTAAAACAGAGTTGGGACCATGACAGTGGGGAGGAGGAAGCACTGAATAACTAGAGAAAAGTTGTAAGCTTCATCATTGCTACACTGCACCCTAAATGGCTCATCTTCTCCACAGGACCCTTCTGTAAGAGGGAAGTCAGTTACCTATGGATAGGCTTTGGGTCCCCAACCTGTACTACCCCTCATTTACAATAATATAATTTTTAGTTCTTTGATGCTTGATACCTGGCCCCTTAAACACCATATGGCCATTCAGACTGGTGTGCTTCATCTATGCGGGCTTCATTATTTCTGGTTGTCAGTCATTTCTCTTGGTTACATTATACTTGGTCAATTCCTACCAGGACTCTCATACCCTCCTTGCCACTGATTTTGGATTACTTATTGTACTCCTGTCCCTGGGTTGGTCAATACTTCCTCCTATCCCCCACCTCCCCCTCTCCCATATCCCCTGGGAACCATCAAACCCATTTCTTTCTCCTCCAGACAGATCATCCAGCCTATCTTATCTAGATAGACCAGCAGAGATCATAAAGTGCACAAAAAGACCAGACATAGCAAAACAAAGTGACAAAAGAAAACATAATGACAACTACAAGAAAAAGCCAATGTCTAGAAAAATATATAAATAAATAATAATAAAATGGAAAAGTCTGTAAATAGTTCAAAGTCTGTTTGTTGACCTCTAGGCGTGTCCTCCAGTCAAGTTCAATGGGGTTCTAAACTCTGGCCCCAAAGTCTATCCTTGGCACTCACTCAGGACATCCATGCTTCGCTCTCCCAGTGGCTCTAAGTGCATGCCCTTAGTGTTTTACTCTATGTGGTACAGTCAGATCAGGTACAATCCCAACACTTGTCTTCAGTGTTGTCCCCTGTAGTGCCATGGGTCAGCAAAGGATGCTGTCTCATACTGAAGCTTGCCATCTGGTCCTCTCTGTGCGTTGGCTGTTCTCAGTGGGGAAAACATCTTCAGGTCTTGATGCGTTTCATTTTCGCTTTTCCCCCTCCCCCACTTCATTTGTTCCCATGTGCTCTGGTGAGACATGTCCTTCTCCCCTGATCCTCAGTGCTGTCCTCTAAAGTAAATTCTTCCGGGGGGAGGAGCGGCTGTCCACATGGTCGGAATTGGACCCTGTCTCTCATACCCCTCCACTGGCTGCCAACCTTCTGGTTTCCAAACTAGAGCAATAACCAGAATACAAGCAAAAGCTCTCTGCCAGCTAGTCAATTCTTAG
>PVJH01026202.1:0-30409 GCA_004026705.1 Nesogale talazaci | reverse complement strand
GGGTGAAGGGAGACATCGGTCAATGTAAGACATGAAAAACAATTTATAAATTGTCGATGGTTCATTATGGAAGGTGGGGGGGGAGAGAAGCTGATACCAAGGGCTCAAGTAGAAAGTGTTTTGAGAATGATGATGGCAGCAAATGTACAAATGTGCTTGACACAATGGATGCATATATGGATTGTCATAAGAGCTGTACAAACCCCCAATAAAATAATTTTTAAATGCAAAACAAAAATCCCTTACATATACAATGGAGTACAATGCATCCCTGAAAAACAGTGATGAATGTATAAAGCACATCATCTCATGGGAAGATTTAGAGAAAGTTATGTTAAGTGAAATAAGCCAAGCACCAAAGGACAGACACATGATTCCACTGAAATAAGCTTAAAATGGGGATAAGTAAAAAGCTACTTAACGCATAACAAGGTCCAGGCACTCAGGCAGGGATCACACTCAACCCAGGGATGCATATGACATCCAACTAAAAAGTGAGGGGGTAAAACAAGGATAGTGGGGCAACAAAGCACTAACCTACTCCCTGGAAGGGTATTGTTTATGTCTCCAAAGGAAAGGGAGAACGGGATCAGATCTCATCGCAGAGCACTGAGTCTTAGTGCTCCGCATGGAGCAGCGAACTAACAGAGAAGACTGTAGGACAGCCCCAATCCGAGTTATGGTGACTCCTCCCTCGAAGAATGTACTAAAGAGGACAGCACTGAAGATATAGTCTGGGGAGAGTGGCGGGTCTGTCCACACATCACAGAGCAAACTAAGAGGGGGAGAGAGAGAGGATGGACCTCATCCTGGCCCACCGAGCCCCGAGGCGTGGTCTTCTTGCTCCAAGCAGTCAGTGCACAGAGAGGACCTAAGGCTGACTCCACCCCAAGATACAATATCCCTTCACTGGCTCACAGCACTACAGGGGACAGCACTGGAGATGCAGTGTGGGAATTGTGTCCCCTCTGTCCCCTCTTAGGGCCCCCCCCACACACACACCATGTTAAACTAGAAGAGAGTGCAACAGGGGGCAAGGAGAGCAAAGTAGCCAAGTCCCCAAGGATCCGGAAAATAAACTTCTGACTCAGTGGGCGGGGTTTGGCACATCATCAAACCTGATCAGACAATATTCACAAGGGTCAGCAGACAGACCTGGAACCATTTATACGTGGGAGGGTGGGGCAGGAAAGGCAAAACCAGGAGTTGATACCAAGGGCTCAAACAGAAAGAAAATGTTTTGCAAAGGATGATGGCAACATATGTGCCGAGTGAGCTTGATACAATTGATGCACGGATTGTTATAAGAGCTCTAAGAGACCCGAGTAAAATGATAGAAAATAAAACAAAATCTTATTTTCATAAGCCCTGTGGTGGTCCTGTGTCTACTGAGAAAATTATAAGGTTAGCTCTCTGGAATCCAAAAGAAAAATACATTTGCCATCACTTTCTGAGCTGACCGCTGTCCTGAATTGGCCCATCAGAGTGCCTGGGAAGTCACCATTTTGACTGGCCTTGCTTGTTTGTTTTTTTTAAAGCACCGTAACAAGCGTAAGAGAAGTATATTTCTGAGAAGACTTGTCTGCAGCCATCCACTGTTCACAGAGACGCACCGAAACTTATTATGTTTGGAGTAACTCAGGACAGGTATGACCTGGAACCCTAGTCTAAGCAGTACTATTTTTTTTTCAGAAAGAGAACATAAATATTCATTCACTCTTTTAAAATCATTTTATCGGAGGCTCATACAACTCTTTATCACAATCTATCCATCCATCCATCCATTGTAGGCAAAGCACATTTGTTGCCATCATCATTCTTAAAACAATTTCTTTCTACTTCAGTCCTTGGTATTAGCTCCTAATTTCCCCCTCTCTCCCTGCTGCCCCCTCCCTCATGAATCCTTGATGATTTATAAATTATTATTTTGTCATATCACACACTGCCTGATATCTCCCTTCACCCACTTCCCTGTTGTCCACACCCCAGGGAGGAGGTTATATGTAGATCCTTATAATGGATTCCCCCTTTCTATCCTACCTTCCCCTCTACCCACTGGTCCTAAAGGGATCATCTGTTATAGATTTCCCATGTTTCCGGTTCCTATCTATCAGTGTACATACATCCTTTGGTCTAGCCAATTCATAAGGTATAATTGGGATCATGATAGTGGGGGTGGGGGTAGATTTTAAGAACGAGAGGAAAGTTGCGTGTTTCATCATTGCCACACTGTACTCTGACTGGCTCATCTCCTCCCCACTAACCTTCTGTAAGGGGATGTTGTGCTACCTACAGATGGGCTTTGGGTCCCCAATCTGTACCTTCCCTCATTTACAATGATATAGTTTTTAGTTCTTTGATGCCTGATTCCTTCAACACCTCATGGTCACACAGACTGGTGTGCTTCTTCCATGTGGGCTTTGTTGCTTCTGAGCTAGATGGCCGATTATTTACCTTCAAGCCTTTAAGACTGTGTTAGTCCGGGTAGGCCAGAGAAACAAATTTCATAGACACGCATATGGATATAAGGAAAGGGTTTATATACAAAAGAATGGAACACTAAGAAAGCATCCCAACCCAGTCCAGTTCAAAATCATAAGTCCGATATTAACCCATATGCTGAAAATCAGTCTATAAAGTCTCCTTCCGACTCACGAAGTCACAGGTCAGTAGGTGCAGAATCTCAGTGCTGGCAGGAGTGTCCACATGGCTCCTCGCTTCCAGGGCTCAGAGTCCATCAACAGCAGAAGCAACTCATTGCTGGCAGAGGTCTCCATATGGCCACCCCAGCTTCAGAGGTCTGGCTCCATCAGGGCAAAGCCGTGTGGTCTCTCCACCGGCTCCTCCAGCCTCTCAAATGCTGCCAGCTTGTCTTGCCCGTGATTCATCGTCTCTCTAGCTAACTCCCAACAACTGGGGAAGATAGCTTCTCATCTTCACGAGGGATTTCCCAGAAGTCTCAGGAGAAAGCCATGCTCACACAGAGGCCTCATTGGCTACTCAATGACTATCTCCAGATTAACAGGCTAGACTCCACCCCTACATCTCAATCATAAAATTAACATAAGCACATGACTGCCACAAAGACCCAGATGCTATATCTTTTGATAGCCAGGTACCATCAGCTTTCTTCACCACATTTGCTTATGCACACATTTGTCTTCAGCGATCGTGTCAGGAAGGTGAGCATAAAGGAATGCCAATTTAATAGAATAGAGTATTCTTGCATTGAGGAAGTAGTTGAGTGGAGGCCAAATGTTCATTTGTTGCCTTAATACTAACCCTATAACTATATGCATGTAGTTCTATTTCCCCATCATTATATGAAAATATTTACCTATATCTATGCCTGTATTTTGACCTCTATGAATACCCTTTGCCTCCTATTTCTTTCCTCTATCTCCTTTTACTTTCCTCTTGTCCCACTAGCATGCTCAGCCTTCATTTGGGTTTCAGCACATTTTCTCTGGTTCCGTTCTGCATGAGCACCACTTCCTGCTTGGATCCAGTATTCCATCATTAAGACTGACCCGGGAGTCCCTCAGGCCCCTCTCTAGGACTCACTCGGAATCTAAAGCAGTTCCACAAACCAAATGAGGCCCTTCCTGAAAACAGCTGGCATTGGCACCATCTTGTCTCCATTTCCGATTAGACGCCTCCATTCTTGTGTCATTAAACCCGAATTTATGGATTTTGCAGCCCTGTGAGATCCCGGGTGACACAAATGTCTCACAAACTCAGCTGTTACACAAAAGGCCAGAGGAGGTTCTTGTCCACCCTTGGGAACCTCGAAAGCAAGGTCTCGGGATCTGCAGCTTTCCCCACTGTCCTAGAGCTGAGCCCCCATGCAGCCTCTCCTAAGCCCAAATGGGGCAAATCAATGCAACAGTTATCATTCATTTACACAGAAAAACCCTGTGAACATTTCCAGACTCAAAGACTAATCTACCTGATCCTGCCAAGCAACACACAATGCTGAAGCAACACTAGCTACCATGGAGTGCTCACAGCCCTGGGCCAAGCTCTGGCACTGGGTGCTCAGTGCAATTGGTTCTGAGTAGTTCCCTGAGAAGGGTGGGGTGTAAGGGGGTGGGCAGGTGGTCCCTCCCGCTGCTCCAGGTGAGTGCTGTCTTTCCCCCTCCTACAGCTTTATTGAGATGCCAACCTTTCCATAGCTCATTCATATTTTAAAATACATCACCACAATCCAATGCACCCTCCCCACCCACATATTCATTGTCTGCTCCCCAATACCCCTCATTCTTCTTCTTTTTTTTTAGTTTTTTTTAGGCATCACTGCCCTCTGGTGGTGGGAGTAGGAGGCTCAGCCTTTGCTCCTGTGAGCTGGAATTGAACCTCCATCCCAGTGGGCCGCAGTCCTGCGCACAACCACTACACCACCGGGGCTCAGCCCCATACCCCTCATTCTTGATAAGCTATTAAAAAACAATTTTATTGGGGCTTGTACAACTCTTATCCAATTCATACATCCATTCATTGTGTCAAGCACATTTGTACATTTGTTGCCATCATCATTTTTAAAACATTTTCTTTCTACTTGAGCCCTTGGTATCAGTTCCTCATTTTCCCCACTCCCACTCCTGCCCTCCCTCCCTCGCGAATCCTTGATAATTTATAAATTATTATTTTTTCATGTCTTACACTATCTGGTGTTTACCTTCACCCACTATTCTGTTGCTCATGTCCCCCTGAGGGGATGATATGTTCATCATTTGATTAGTCCCCCCACTCTCCCCCCACCTTTCCCTTCCCCTCCTGGTATCACTTCTCTCATTGTTGGTCTTGAGGGTTTTATCTGTCCTGGATTTCCTGTGTTTCAAGCTCTTCTCTGTAGCAGTGTACATGCTCTGGTCTAACTGGATTAGCAAGGTAGAATTGGGGTCATGATAGTGGGGGCGTGGTGGGGGGTAGAGAGGAAGCATTAAAGAACTAGAGAAAAGTTGTATGTTTCGTCGACGCTATACTGTACCCTGACTGATTTGTCTCTTCCTTATGACCCTCTGTGAGGGGCTGTTCAATTGCCTACAGGGTCTCTCAATAAGCTGTTATATCCATTATTGTCTATATACATCTGCCCTTTCTGTGCTCCATAAGCTGGGAAACATACCAAAAACAAAAACAAAAAGCACCCATTAGAAAACAGTAGTTATCTATCTATTTATCTATATAAGAAAAAAGAAGGATGAAAGAAAAGATCACAGGCAATATTAAAATAAGCCGGACAGAAAATCTGTCAATAAACAATCGAGAAATATTTAAAGCTAGAACAAAATTAAGAGAAGAGCAAATGACCAGATATCATATTATACCATAATTCTACCCACCATGATCAAGTGTGCACTAATCTCTGATAGCAAAGCTATTCTCGTCCCTCGCCTGTGGTCAAGAGGGGCTCTGTCACAAGACCCCGTGAAGTACTGCAATCCCCGTGGGAGGAAACTGAGACTCCAAGAGGTGAAGGCATTTGCCCAAGGTCACATGGCCACTAAGTAGCACAGGGGGAAATGGAAAGGAGGTGGGCCGTGATTTCTAGCCCTTGTGCTAACCTGTGCTGTCCTGTCTGTAGAGCAGTGTCAACTCACAGGTGAGCTTCCTTGAGAAGGACAGAAGGGCACCCAGAGGAGGGAGACATTGTATAACTTATAAAGCCACAATGACGCCTGCCTGCCTTTGTAAAAGAGCGGCATGGGCAACCTTGGCCCGATCATATCAGTACAAAGGCCGACCTGTGATGCTTTCGGGTCCAGACGTGTCTGTCCCGTTTAACACTGGGAAGGAGTTTGTTCCTCTCTGGGCTTAATCAGTACAATTAGTGGATTCAAACTCCAGGGTCTAGTCTAGAAACTAGACTAGGTTATCTATTTATTAACCTTATTTTACAGAGAAGGAAAAGAAGCTTCTCAGGGCAAAGGTCAGGCAGGACCCAGCCATGTCCACAGAATGGCCACCCGTCTTGCCTGGTGATGACTTGAGGTGACCCTGGTGGCTCTTCAGTTGCGCACACTTTCATTTTTCCCAGAGGACGAGATATGTTGACCTCGCATCTCCACTGGGGATTCTTGGCACTGAGCAGGTGTGGGTGTGTGTCTTGGGTCTTTTCTTTCTCAGGAATAATGCACTGGATGACAATTGTTTCGCTGGTTGGCTGGAGCCCTGAGAACAGAAAGGGACAAAAGATGCGTTCAGCATAACATTGAGAGTAACTGAAAGCACTGGAGGGGGCGGGCCACACCAGCAACTTTGTAAGGGAGGGAGTGGACCTGATTGCCAATGAAAAGAATGTTGCAGGCCTGAAAGACAGGGGCTGGGACATTCCAATGCCTCTTGCCCTTAGGGGAAATCAAAAGGAAACAGAGGAAAGAACTAGGAGGAAAATGGGTATTTTTAGAGGTCTAAATATAGGCATGTACATTTGTATATATATTTATATGCAACACCAGGGAAATAAATCTACGTACATATATTTATATGTTAAGTATTACGTATTGGTCCTCTACTCAATACTCCCTCGATGCAAGAATATTTTTTTTTCTAATAATCTGGCATTCCGTTATGCTCAGCTTCCATGGGACAATCTCTGAAAACAAAACGGGTGCATAAGTCAATGTGGTGAAGAAAGCTAATGGTGCCCGACTATCAAAAGATATAGCATCTGGCGTCTTAAAGAGTTGAAGAGAAACAAGCAGCCATCTAACTGAGAAACAACAAAGCCCACATGGAAACAACAAAGATCACACACCAGTCTGTGTGATCATGAGGTGTCCATGGGATCAGGTATCAGGCATCTAAAACCCAGAACAAAAAAAATAGTATCAATGTGAACGAGTGAGAATGCAGAGTGGCGAACCCAAACCCATCTGTAGACAATTGGACAGCCCTTTACAGAAGGATCACAGGGAAGAGTGCAGTATAGCACCAATGAAACATGTAACTTTCCTCTAGCTATTTAATGCTTTCTCCCCACCCACTATCATGACCCCAATTCTACCCCACAAATCCAGCTAGACCAGAGCATGGACAGGGCAGAGCTCCCAACACAGGGGATCCAGGACAGATGAACCCTCAGAACCAATAATGAAAGTAGCAGTACCAGGAGGATAAGGGGAAAGAGGAGGGGGAGGGGGTAAATTATTGATCACAATAATTTACATATAACCCCCATTCAGGAAAATGGATAACAGAAAAGTGGGCGAAGGGAGACATCGATCAGTGTAAGACAGGAAAAAAATAATTGATAAATTATCAAGGCATCATGAGGGAGGGGGGAGAAAAGATGTCGAACTGATACCAAGGGCTCAACTAGAAAGAAAATGTTTTGAAAATGATGATGGCAATAAATGTACAAATGTGTTGGACATAATTGATGTATGTATGGCTTGTGATAAAAGCCAATAAAAATGTATTAACTTTTTAAAAAAGAGTCTAAAAGCCTCTCCCCCCAAACAACAACCACAAAGATCTTTGCCCAGCTGGAACCTTCCAGAAACCTTGTGGGAAAGGACAGGGAAGATGATGGTAGTGAAGATGACAGAGCCCATGACGACAACGGCAGCTCAGGTGTATCGGGCACAGGCTCTGTGCTCAGGGTGTTCCATGCCCTGACTCCTGAAGCTTCCCAACAGCTTGGGGAAGTAGAAACTGTTTTGTCCCTGTGGAAGGTAAAAATTAGAGAAGTCCCAAGCTTATAGGACCATAGGAGCAGAGGGGTGGGCCATGAACTTGGCTCTCTCCACCTGTAGAGAATGAATGTCCTAAGCCACTATCTCCTTTCCTCTTCTCTTCACAAGGTGCTCCTCTGAGGACAAAAGTCACTTTCTTTCAGGGATGATCCTGTAGGCGACGCAATACTATTCCTCACCATACCACCTCCAATCCCGTCCTTGTGGAGTTCACAGCCTTTGAGAGAAAGTGAGAGAGTCACCCATACACTGCAAATTGTGATGACTATCACATGAAGGAGCCACCCCTCATCTGTCACCGCCTTCTCTGGTTGCTGGATGCTGTGACGCTGGAAGCTATGTCACTGGCATTTCAAATACAAGCAGGGTCACTCATGGTGACCGGGTTTTAGGGGAGCTTCCAGATGAAGAAGTGACTACAAACAGGGAAAACTTGTTCACTTCTCAGGGACTAGAAGCCCTTTTGAACAGCTGGGGAACACTGTCGGATGCAGAACTGCAAGATGAGCCCACAGGTTGGAAGGTACTCAAAGTACAACCAAGGAAGAGCTAACTCCGCAAAGTAGAACTGATCATAGCAACATGGACAGCATGAGGCTTTCAGGACCTCCCCTTGTTAATGGGACATGACTCAAAATGATAAGTCGCTTTAATAGTCCAAGCATGGGGTGTACAAAGTGTGAATCTAGCAAAATTGGAAATCGCCATAAATGAACTAGAAAGCATGAAGACCAATATTCCACACATTAGGATAGTAACCTAAAATAGATGGCTGTTGATTATTTTCAGTTTAACGATAAAATTGTCTACTGTGCTGGGCATGACAAATAAGAAAGAACAGCATTGCATATGTCATCAGAAAGGACATTTCAAGACCTATTCTACGGGATAGGATGATATTTATTCACCAGGATGCAAGTCCAGTTAGTATAACTTTTAATCAAATTTATGTAACAAACATTAAAGATAGTAATGAAGAGATCCAAAAATTCCACCAATTTCTTTAGTATAAAAGATGCATTGGCCCAAGGGGAAAGGTGAATGTTGGGAGAATGTTGACGAGGGCAGGCATGTGGAGGTGCTTGGCACAGTATATGTAACTATGTATTGAACTATGTATGGTGAAAAGCAATGTATGAGCCCCCAATAAAATGATTAAAAAAATAAATAAACAAAACAAAAAGATGCATTGATAACTATTGACAATTAGAATGCAAAAGTTGGAAACAAAGAGAAAATAGTCAGTAGTTAGAAAAGTAGTCTTGACTATAGAAATGAGGCTAGAGATTATAAGCTAGAATTTTGCCAGGCCAATGATCTCTTCGATGTAAATGCCTTTCTTCAATACCACAAACAGGTACTACACACATGGATTTTTCCAGATGAAAGACACAATGAATCATATTGACTATATTTGTGGAAAAGACCATGAAAAATTCAAATGTTAACAACCAAAAGTAAGAACAGGGGCTAGCTGGAACACACCATTATGCAAGACCAGGTTATACCCAAAGAAATTGAAAACAAATTCTATTAAGAGTCAAAATACAATGTTTAGTATTTCCAACTTCAATTTAGAGAACATCTCAAGAATAGTTTTGTTGCACTAAACATTAATGGCAGAAAACCTTATGAGTTGTAAAATGGCATCAAGAACATCATACATGAATAAAGTGAAAAGTCTTTGAAAAGACAGGAAAGTACTGATAACAATGATCTACATATAATCCCCTCTCAAGGGGATGGACAACAGACAAATAGGTGAAGGGAGAGAGGGATCAGTGTAAGACATGAAAAAAATTGCAAGTTATCAAGGGTTCATGAGGGAGGGAGCAGGGGGAAGGGTTGAATTGATTGATACCAAGGGCTCAAGTATAAAGAAAATTCTTTGAAAATGATGGTGGCAACACATGTACAAATGTGCTTGATACAATGGATGGATGTATGGATTGTGGTAAGAGGTGTAAGAGCCCTCAATAAAATGACTAAAAGAAAAAAGACAGGAAAGAAAGAAAAGTTCAGTGTGGATGTAAGAAGAGACTGAAACTTGCTAAGAGTAGCTAAGACACCTGGAATAAATGATGAAATTAAAGAGCTGAAGAGAAAATTTCGAAGGACGGCTTGAGAAGACCAAGTAGAAAATTATCATCCAACATGCAAAGACCTAGAATAAGAAAGCCAAAAGGGAAGAACACATATCACTATTTCAAACTGAAAGAATTGAAGGTGAAATATTGAAGAATTCTACAAGCAAACTATTGAATGATACGGGAAGGATCAAAAGAAGATGGAAAGAATGCACAATCCCTATAACAAAAATAACTGATTGCCATCAACCATTTCAAGAGGTAGCACGTGATCAACAACCAACGGTATGGAAATAGGTGTCAATGAAAGTTGCATTGAAGACATTAGTGTAAAAAAGGGAAAAAAAGAAGACATTAGTGAAAAGCAAGGCTTCAAGAATTGACAGAATACTAATTCAAATGTTTCAACACACTGATGAAGCTTGGAAGCACCTCCTAGTCTATGCCAAGAAATTTGTAAGATAGCTACCAGGCCAACTGTCTGGCAGAGATTCATGTTAGTGCTCCAGTCAAAGAATGCAGCAATTATCACCTAATTCAGAATAAGATGTGGCATAAGGGATATCGTTGCTGATTTTGTCTTAAAGCAGAGAGCATTAGAAAGATGTTCCCTTGTTGTTTTTTATTCGACTATACAAAGGCATTGAACTTGGATAATTTAAAGAAACCCATGGTTACATGGGTTACATGGAGAAGAACAGGGATTAGAGAAAATGTCATTGTGCTCCTGTGGAGTGTGTGCATCAACCAAGAAGTGGTCGTTTGAAGAGAACATCCTTTCATCAGACTGAGGCGATCTGCATGCTGAGCAAGTCATCTGAGTTGGACTATTTGGAGGAGAACTCAGTCTCAGGACTGGAGGAAAACTTGCTAACCACCAGCAACATGCAGATGACACCATCTTCCTGGCCGAAAGCAAGGAGGACTTCAAGCCCTTGCTGGTGAAAATCAATCAAGCCTTCGTTTAGATGCTAATTCAATGTAAAGAAAGGAGGCAAAGCAAAACCCAAAAATTGGACCCAAAACAGCATCATCATAATTGGAGGGAGGAGTAAAGTCAAGATTTTCTTTTGCTTGGACCCACAGCCAATACTCCCAGAAACTGCAGTCAGGGCATCAAAGAATGCACAACTCTGGCTGCTTGAGAGGATAGAAAGCCTTGTCTTTCTCCAGCGGAGCTGCTGGTGCTTAAAACCGCCAACCTTGCACACCCCAGGCCAACATATAGCACCGAGCCACCAGGGCTCTCCAGCACCAGCTTAAAAGAAGACAGACGTGTTGCTCTGGAGAAGATGAAGTGTGTGAAGGGCTTTCTCCTCTCCGTAGTGATAAGGTGGAATCTTTAGAGTTCTTTTATTGTAGACAGTGTACACAGGGAAGGAAGACACGACCCTCTACTCCCATATTCAATTGCAGTCTTGGAGGCCCACAGGGGTAGTTCTTCTTCCTGTTCCTGTGGGGTCGCCCCGGGTCTCAGAACGGACTCAATGGCAATGGATGAACGAATCTGAACAGATCTCCCCACTCTGTCTGGCCCAGATGTATTCATGTAATCTCTGTCGTAAAATATTATATACTCTGTATGCTACCATATTAATAAGACGACTTCATCATTAACAAATCAAAAGGAATGGGTAAAATCCGCTGTACAAGAGTTCTTTCAAGTGTTGAAGACTGTTACTTTGAGGACTAAGGTGTGCCTGACCCACGCCAGGCTCTTTTCAATGGCCTCATATGGGTATAAAAGCTGAACAATGAATAAAGGAGATTATTGTTGATGAAGAATATTGACAATATTATGGACTTTCAGAAGAACAAACACATCTGTCCTGGGAGAAGCAGAACTCCTTGTAAGTGAAGGCGGTGTGACTCCGTCTCAAGCATTTGGGATATGCGATAGGAGGGCCCGTCCCTAGAAAAGGACGCTGTGCCTGGTGACGTGAAAAAGAGGAAGGCTCTCAATGACAGGGACGTGCACTGGGGCTGCGACAATGAACTCCTTTTGTGAGCATGGCGCAGTCACCTCGCAGCAGCAACAGCCATGAGGAATAGTATACGAATCCAAAGAAGCTATTCAAAGCTGGGAGAGCAAGGGAGACTCCCTAGAGGAGGTGACTTTGGACCTGTGACAAGTTGGTCTGTGTCAGAATCTTCTTTGAAAGCTCTTGAGGCAAGGAGGATGTGCCGTGATAAATAAGAAGGGAGAGGATGACAATAATGGGCACCCTAAGAATTAGTAGGGACCCTCTTCCAGATTCAGGATTTACCAAAAGTGAGTTAGGTTGGCTCTCAGTCCTTTAGAACAGTGCTCCTCACAGTGAGACTCCTGAACGAGTGGCATCAGCATGACCTGGGAACTTGTCAGAGATAAAAACTCAGGCCCCAACTCAGAGATGATTAATTAAGATGATTAATTAAGGCCAACAATTTGCCTTATTTATTTATTTTTAAACAATTTTATTGGTATTTAATCCACAAAACTCACAATTCAATAGTTTCATCATAACAAGAGTTAGATAGTCTTTACCACAATTAATTTTAGAACATTTTCTTCACCTCCGCCCCCATGACTAAATCACTTTTAAAGTGAGTTGTGTAATCACCAGCAGTTCTAGAGAATGTTCCCCACCCCTTTATTGTTTGCTCCCCCAGCAGTTCTTATCTCTATGCCTCTACTTATTCTGTGCTTTGCATGCTGGGAAACCCCACAGAAACAGTAAAAAACAGGGGCGGGGGGGGATTGGTAAAGATAAAATAATAATAATACAGAGGTGAAAACATAAATAGTGGGTAAGAAAGAAAAGACCAACACAAATGTTAAAAAGGCCAGGCAAGAAATTTTTGTCATAGAACAAGCAAAGCATTCTGGCACCTTGAAGAATCTCACAGGGAAATGCCAGCTTCATCAGACTAGAGACTCTGCAGATGGATTTGGGCTCCCATTGTCCTCCCTAGCCGTCTCCAAATTGAGTGTTTGCAACTTAGGCTCTGATACTTTTCCCTTTGTCATATTTGAAACTTTTTTTGCTTTCTTTTTTTTTTTTTGGGGGGGGGGGTGCATCACTGCCTCTGGTGGCCGTGGGCGCTACCCAGTGCTGCTCCTGAGAGCCGCCACTCGATTTGAACCGCCAAGCCCGCGGGCCACAGTCCCGCACTCAACCAGTTACATCACAGGGGCTCAGCCCCTGAATTTTGTTATCATCGTTAGCTCACACGAGCAGGTATGCTCTTCCATGTGGACTCAGTTGACCCCTCGCTTAGATAGCTGCTTGCTTGAATAACGGTCTGTCTTACTAAGTTCTCTAGGAAAGGTCAAGAGTTGTTAAAGTTGTAGAGAGAAGGTAAGCTCCAGATATCTTTTGTCAATTGCCGTCTCATTAAAAGTGTAGCAGATTTTGGTGGTTGTTCTCTCTCTCTTTCCCTCTCTCCCTCCCCCCTCTCTCTTGCTCTTGTGACCCTTGTCAGAGCAATTAGATGATATACTGGAAGAACGAAGGCCTGATAGAGGCCTGAAGCTGACGGGAGCAAGGGGACAGATGATCTGATAAGAGAAGGGAGGAAAAGACAGACAATTTCACAAGCCCACAATGACGTCCATCATTAAGAGAGACATTTCTCAAGGAATGAGACTTCGGAAAGTAAAAACATATCATTTGTGAACTGGAAAGAATCAAGATTTGATCATTGCCAACCCGCACTTCCATCCAAGACAAGGCAAGGATGAATACTAGCTCTTCCTTCCAATTCAGGCTTCTCCCTTGTTGACTGGTTCTGAGTATTAGAACATCTGAAACAAACTCTTCCTCCCTTCCCCTGACTTCCTTCCATTGGATTCCATGTCTAGATTTTTGCAGGTAATTCTTTTCCTCTTCCCCATGACAATGAATGACAATCATGCTTCTCTGTGGTCTTTAGTGAAGGCAAGATTACTGATCCATTGAAGAGTAAAAGAATACCCTAGACTTATGAATGCTTTTAACAATGTAAGAGGAAATGTGATTGAAACTTCAAGTGTACCCCCCCTCCACCCCAACTTGGCCTACTGACTTAAGGGTGGCTTTGCAGGCTGGCCCCCATTCTGGAGAATGTTAAAGGTTACAGGAATCTAATTCCTAACTCTGAGCCAAACCCTAGATGTTCATGGAGGTCATGGTTTCTTTACTTTTCTCCATTCATGGTTTGGTTAGTTAGAAAGAAAATTTTGGACAATATTATGTAAATTATCATGCTTTTCATGGGTATTAACTTTTGAGTTTTCCCAGCCAATTCAACAGTGACTCAGTACACCAACTACCACAACCTCACAACCCCAGATCTTCATCATCTCCATAGGAAACCTTCCTCAGAACAGCTACTGTCATTTTGAGACCCCTCTTCACTTTCATCCCACTAGATGCTCATTCACACATGCATTTAATCATCACACACAAGGCTGAACACTATCCAACCCCATCCCTTCCCTCCCAGAGGACCTACAAGTGGGCATTGCCTAACATTTTCCTCCAAATTGAGAGAACAGTCAACTCGCTCCAAAGAACACGATACCCATAGAGTCAACTCAGAAGATCAAGAAAGAATCAACCAACAAGAAAGAGTCATTTAAATTCCCCTGTGAGTTTGTGAGAATGCTCTTCCAACACCCTTATAACTCCAGGGAGAGATTATTAGCCCACTTCAGAGAGCCAGGCAAACTCAGCAAGAAAGACATCACAGGGACAGGACTCTCCGCCTGGGTTTCTTGCCATCCATCTGTGCTCCTTTGATCTGGGAAGGCTTTTGGAAATGCCCTCATCTGGGGGTGATGTCATCCCTGGAGTGATGAAATAGGATCAACCAAAACAAGACCTAAAAAGAAACTTACTATGACCTGGGGCTCTGACTCTTCCTGCATAAAGATGATCTTTGGCGAGTCACACCACGATAAAGCTCATCCTCCAAGGTTGCCTTCGCAGGCTCCAACACTCTTGAGGACACTGGACAAAATCTGACCACAGGCTCTGAAACCTGGCTTCGCACCAAACACTGAGGAGAGTTCCTATGCCCACCACCTTGTAACAACTCAAGCCAAATTGCTGTTTCATTTTCATAAAAATAAAGTAAAAAGAAAAAAGTCTATCTGATCACAACAGTCCATTGAATTCAGATCTCTTCGCAGAGGAAGCAAAAGACTTCCTAAGGTCAAGCCAAAAAATGAAAACTATGCACTCCCACAGGGTTCCAGTCACTGGAGGCTGCAGGGTCCAGAGCGATCACAATAACCTCCCAGCTGACTATCACTCAATTCTCTTTTGTGCAAAACCCCAGAGCGCCCCAGCAGTCCAGATCCAAGCTTCAGACGAAGGACGGCCCACCTTTGTCTCACCCCAAAGTCATTCTCTGACCTTAAAAATAAGACTCAGAAATCCAGACAGATGAAAAATCAGAGCTCAAAGATCACCACATAGCCATGTTCAATTTATCCCTTTGAAGAAATGGATTTCCAATTTGACTCAGTAAGCACTGTCTTCTATGTACCAGGTATTGGAGGGAAAGATAAGGGTGAGTGGGGGAAAGAAGAGGATTCATAAAATCCTCTAAGAGCTGATAAATAAAACACAAGATTAAATTCAAGAAAAGTGGATGTGATCGAGGGAATTTTTTTTATTTCGAGTGAAAATTTTTATGATGACTCTTCTATCTCTGTAAGTCCCAACAAATGATTAGGTGGGTCTATACAAACTGGACTGACCTGGGCTGAGCCCCGGTGGCGTAAGTGGTTAAGTGTGGATCTGCAGCTGGTGGGCTTGGCGGTTCAAATCCAGCAGCGGTTGGGTAGCGACCACAACCACCAGAGGCAATGATGCCCACAAAACAAACAAACAAACAAACAAACTGGGTTGACCTAACACTAGTAGAGAGGATTCGTTGGTTCTGGCTCTCACCTTCCTGGCTCTCAGGATGAGGTATCTTTGACACAGAAGCAGAGAGAGAACAAACCATCATAGAAGAATCTGTTGGAAAATTCTGTCTGATGTGGTGGAGGTTGAGGCCAGGAGTACCAGAGATATGGCACAGGGACCAAAGGACGGAGCAAACCAATCTGGCTGAGACTCGAGGCTGAGTCTAGGAGACCATGCACTGGAGCAGAGGAGCAGCACTGAAACTCTGAGCCTGGGAAGCAGAGCAGCTGGCCGACTTCAGGCCTTCAGAGCACAGGCCAAGGAATCACAAGGCAGACAGGCTGAGGACTAGAGAGACACTTGACTGCTGGCCGAAGAGAGGCATTGTGAACCAATGGCTGTATTCTTAATATTGTCTGACCTTAGCTTGGAGTGACCTATTAACTTCCCTAGTAACCCACCCTCATGCCACAAATTGTGCCCGGAGACTTGGTGTCAGAGTGGGTTTCAAGTTGGGCTGTCAATGGCAAGGTGAGCAGTTCAAAGCCACCGGCTGGTCTGCAAGAAAAGATGAAGCCTTCTACTCTCTATAAAGAGTTACTGCTTTGGAAACTCACAGAGGTCCGTTCTACTCTGTCCTATTGGCTCAAAATTAGTTGGAAATGCCTCAGTGGCAGTGAGTTTGGGTTTTTAAGCACGGATATTGTCTAAGAGTTCTCTGTGGCCATTGCAATGAATTATGGAACCTAGCATAGAAGCTGAGTGTCATGAGAGGAATGGTTCATGTCATGAATGGTTAATGTCTTGTGACAGTAAGAACGCCAGAGGTGATCTGCCAGGGCTCCCATGAGGTATTGTGGTTTGCTCCCATGGTTTGCTCAGAGAACAAGGCAGACATTGTGTACTAGGTGTATGATAGTAATTGTCTTAGGATCAAAGAAAATGGTGGGTTAGTTCCAAGAAAAGAAAATTCAACTTGGACACTGGCTAGCCTGTCATTGGCCCTGGGACATATCAGTCTTTTCCTCTTGGTCCCTCAATCCTAGTCTCATCGTCAGATTTATTGTTGGGTCCAGTCCTGCCTTCCCACTGTTCAGTATCAAGCACACTATTCTTTTATCAGCATATAGGTACGTGGTGAATCATATTTTACTTAGACTTTTAAGGCTCAAGAAAAACATACAAAAGATGGCATAAGTCATAATTATTACTCAGGATACAATTTATTGTTATATGAAAAAGGTTACAGAACAGAAAATATTTTTCTTGCCATCACCAACAAGAGCAAACCCCAGCCATATCCACTGCTCCGTAGATAAGAACTGTTTCAAGTGAATGATGGTGGAGGTTAGAGAAGCGTGGTTTCAATTCTGCTTCTGCCCAGTCCTGGATATCATCTTAGATAGTCACTACCCGTGACACAGAGCTAAATTCTAGATGATCAACATAAAGTGTTATAAGGAGAGGGAGACCACTGTACATGAAAGTATCTTCAAATACTTGTCTTCTTTGGGGAAAGATACATGTCAATCTCTTCCTCCACACCTTAACTGTGGGTAAGGCAAGAAAATAGGAAAAAGAACTAGATCTACAAAGAAACATTGGTTTTTTAAAAAGTAAGAGAAAAATTTCAAATATCTCATAATTTTAAAAAATGTAAGTATCCTGAAAGCAAATACTACAAAATGCTATTTAGAAGAGCTTTATCTATTGCATAAGGGAAGAAAGAAGCTGAATTCAAAGGAGAGTGAAACTGCAGCCTTGGTTTGATACGCCAGTGGTCTGGTGCTCTCCTGCCCTCTGCTCTCTGAGCAGAGCAGCGCAGTGCTAAACTGACACATGCAACTAGGGCCTTTTTCCTGCCCACCTGTCCACAGTGCCTCTAGCTGGGAACAGAACACCCCAACCATGACTAACTCTCAGGTCTCCCACTCATGCCCTGGCTACCACACCTTGGCTGCCTTATCCTAAGCTTGTCAGCCACTCCAGTGTTTGGAAAAGGGGTGGTGGAAGGGGAAGTGTTTTTCTATGTAAAAATGCTTTCAATTCCAGGCTTGTTCCTTTGTGTAACTTTGAATATATGTCTGTAGAACTCTGTGCATTAGCGTTCCTTAACACAACAAGGTAGCCAGAGTTGAAATTCGGAGCACAGCCAAGGGTTTTTAACATAACAAAAAGGAAAAGGCTAAAAGGCCCTACCACTCTTTGAAAGGCTGCAGATCGGACCTGTCAGCCCAGATCAGATCCACGGCCAAGGTGCAGGCCTGTCCCGTCTTGTCCCAGAGGTAAACCTACATTCACCTGTCTCACACCAGTCTATGAGTTTCCCCCCTGCTGCTGGCCACTGAGTTGGCAAGAAACCTTGCTTATATAGCAGTTCAACTCACCACCATAGTAGACCACAGGCAGCCCTCAACAACACTCTTACAAGTCACATAGAGAAAGAGCCCAGGGCACCTTGATTTCCCTGAAACAGGGCTCCCAGTTCTTCCAAAATGACATGCAAACAGCAACATACTGCACCACTCTCAACAAGGCAAAATACAACAGTGGAGCTAACAACACCCATAGAAGAAGCAGATGGGTCTGCCACAAAGAGAAATCTTCAGAAGGCTACTTGGAGTAATATAGGAGATAAGGGAAACAATACAGAATAAAGATAGTGGAGAAGTCCACAATACAGATGATGATGTTCATGATAAAGGGGATGAAGTCCATGCACCAAAGGTAAACACAAGAACTACTGGATGAGGTGACGAAAGCCAAAGACAAGATCATGGATCTCACAAGCAGATGAGAGGAAGCAGAGAATCACACCAGTGATCTTGAGGACAACTGGGCAGACTTCAACAAATGGGAAAGACAGTCAAGATCACCAAAGGGCTGGAAGAAAACCTGAGCTCAATGACAGGTGCTGTGAAGAATAATATTCAAATAATTGGTCTACCAGACAAGGCATAATGAAGAAGTCAGCAGCTAAATCAGCAAGGGCATTTCAAGAAGCAAGTTTCCCCACTTTATTATTTTTTTTTTTGGCATCACTGCCCTGGTGGTGGGAGTAGGAGGCCCAGCCTTTGCTTCTGGGAGCCGGAATCGAACCTCCATCCCAGTGGGCCGCAGTCCCGCGCACAACCACTACATCACCACGACTCAGCCTTCCCCACTTTAACGAATAAGAATCCGACACCTATTTTGGAAGCAGAGCAGACACCAATTAGATTAAACTGCAGGAAGAACTCACCAAGGCATATGATAGTCAAATGATCTAACTTTGAGAAAAAAGAGAAAAATTTTAAAACAGCAAGAGAAAAAAAAAGCCAGTTACATACAATGGTGCTCAAGCAAGAATATATAGGCTCAGACCTACCAGGAGAAACCACAAAAGAGGAGAGAGTGGAATGGCATCTTCCAAAAGCTGAAAGAACAAAACATCTGCCCGAGAACCCTCTATCCTGCAAAACTATCTATTAATATAGACAGTGAGGTGAGGGTCTTCCAGAACAAGGGAAAACTCAAATAACATACCACAAAACACCCAATCCTACATAAAATCATTGTCAACACACTATGGCCAGACAACCAACATTTACTAAATACAAGCAGGAGAGGACCATATAGCCCAATTCTATCCAGAGGTCAACAATTACCAATATAACATAGCCTCAGAGGGAAAAGAAAGCCAGAATGAAGTCCATCACATAAATACAGCACAATGATGTGAAGGCAGATAAGAAAACACCCATCACAAAAGGCACGAGATGGCAGCAAGGAATCCACAAGTTGTGTTAATAGTGCTGAATGTCAACAGCTTCAATTAATCCATTAAAAGACAAAGGCTAACAGACTAGCAGACTGGCTCAAAAAACATAACCCATCCATCTGTTGCCGGCAAGAGACACATCTTAAACTTATAGACGAAAATTGGCTAAAAATAAAGGCTGGTGGAAAATATACCAGGCAAATAGCAACTAAAAAATAAGCAGGGTTGCAGTCCTATTCTCTGACAAAAATTGACCTCCAGATGCAAACCAAAACAAGAAACGAGGTGCACTATATAATGCTCTAAGGATCAGTAAACTAGGAACCATTGAGTATAATAAGTATACAACCACTTAAAGGGAGAACCCCAGAATTTGTCAAAAGATGAAAAAAGCAATCACAGAATCAACAATCACGGTAGGTAACTTTAATACATCAGAGAAAGGTAGATCACTAGGAAGGAGGATATAGAACTGAATACTACAATCAGGCAACTGAACCTGATAGAATTTTATAGAAAGTCCAAATGCAAAAATAAATAAATCACCTTTAATGTTCTTCCACTGTTTTATGTTGTTAGCTAGTACTTCCAGAACAATGTTGAATGGAAGAAGGGGCATCCTTTTCTGATCTCTTTTCAGTGGGATTGTTTTCATATTTTCTCCATTGACTATGATGTTGGCAGTTGGTTTTTTGTTTTTTGTTTTTTGTTTTTTGTTTTTTTTTTTTTTTTTAGGCATCACTGCCCTGGTGGTGGGAATAGGAGGCCCAGCCTTTGCTCCTGGGAGCCGGAATCGAACCTCCATCCCAGTGGGCCGCAGTCCCGCGCACAACCACTACGCCACCGGGGCTCAGCCCGGCAGTTGGTTTTTTGTAAATAGCTTGTATTAACTTGAGGAATTTTCCTTCTATTCTTTTCTTCTTGAGTGTCTTAATTAGTCAAATGCTTCTTCTGTGTCTACCTATATTATCATGTGTTTCTTATACTTTGTCTTATATCAATTTGGTGTATAATATTAATAGATTTTTGGATGTCAAATCATGCCTGCATCCTTGGGACGAATCTACCTGACCATGGTGGGTGATATGTTTTATAGACTTTTGTATTCTGTTGGCCTATATTTTGTTAAGAATTTTTGCATCTATATTCATTAGAGATTTCGATCTGTAGTTCATATGGGATTCTTGCTCTGTTTGGGTATCAAAGTTATACTGACTTAATTGAATTAGTTTGGGAGTTTGACATCCTTATTTATGCTCTGGAATAATTTGTGGCTGATCAGTATCAGCTTGCCCCTGAATTTTTGGTAGAGTTCTCCTTTAAAGTCGTCTGGCATGGCATCTTTTTTTTGTTGGTAGTAAACTCTGGCACATGCACACAATGGAGTACTATGCATCACTAGAAAGCACTGAAAATCGCATAGAACACATAATTTCATCGAAAGAGTTGGAGGAAATTATGCTAAACAAAGTTAGCCAATCACAAAAGGCCAATTACAACATGAGTCGCCTGAGGTAAGAATAATCAGTTCAGTAGGTAAAGGAGAGAAGTCAAGTATCTTACACTATATGGTTGAGGTACAGGCTGTCAGGTGGAGGTCTGACCAAAGCCAAGTAGGTACCTGATATTTCAACACAAAAAAGGGGAAAGGGGGGAAAAGAGGTGGGTGAAAAGGGGGTGGGGTGATGGCACTGAGGGAGCAGGGCACTAATCCATCCAGGGTAAGAGGATTGTTTTTGTCTCCACAGAATTGGGAGCATGCATGCAGACACCATCACAGCACACCAAAGCCATGGGGAAATGCATGACAAGATTGAACTCCAGTGCCAGCCCCAATCAGAGCAAAACTGACCCCTGCCTTAGAAGTATGTGCTACAGAGAACAACACTAAACCTACAGGTTGTGGGGCAGGCATGCCACGCCCAAAGAGAAACAAACCAAGAAAGAGAAAGAGAAAGGGATGGCGTAGACCCTTTAGAGACACACTATGCCCGGAGAGGACAGACAACAGTCCAAGACATGTTGTCCCCTCATTCACTGGAGCATACTGCAGCAGAGGACACTACTAGGGACACAAGGTAAGGAGTTAGTCTAGTCTGAGGCCCCCACCCCCACCCCCCATGCCACCCCAGCGAGGTGAACCAAGAGGGAAGCATTACAGATCAGCAATGGGAGCAAAGCAAAATCACAAAGGCGCTGAAGAGTTCGCCAAATGAACTTCAGGCTAGGAGGGGCAGCTTGCGGAATCCCCCCCAAAATCAGTGGGGAGACCATCATAAAGGTCAGTAGGCAGATCTAGGCAAAAAACATGTGTGTTTTTGTTTTCTTTTTTTCCCAATCTTCTTTTTTCTTTTTGTTTGGTCTCTATTATTGTTGGGTTGTCTATTTATATAAGATAGGTATGAAAAGCAAGCTGGAGGAGAAAACAAAGGGACCAATGGTACCAGAGGGACTGGGGGGATAAGGAGGCAGGGGAACAACTAGGGAATTAAAATGAACAAAATGAGGATGTGGAGATGGGGGGGGGGCGGCGGTGAGCAACAGCAAGCTAGCTGAGAGGAATTACTAAGAGGTAGAAGTAGGATGCATGTAATGGTGGGGCAAGAGGAAAGTAAAAGGAAACAGAAGAATGATCTAAGAAGCAAAGATATGAATAGAGGCAGAAGCATAGGTGTGTATATGTTAATACATTAATCCATAACACTAGCAATATTGTCCCATGTACATATATTTATATGGCAATTCACTGAGGTTGTGGATGAACTTCAGGCCTCTGCTCATGTCCTCCCTCAATGCAAGAACTCTTCATTCAAAAACAACCTGGCATTCTGTGATGCTCACCTTCCCAGCACAATTGCTGAAGGCAACATGGGTGCATAAGCAAATGTGGTAAAGAAAGCAGATGGTGTCTAGCTATCAATGATATATGATATGGGGTCTTAAAGGCTTGAAGTTAAACAAATGGCCAACTAGCAGAGAAACAACAAGCCCACATGGATGAAGCAACCGGTCTGTGAGTTCATGAGATGTTACCAGGTAGCAGGCATCAGAAGACCCCAAACAAACAAATGAAAAAAAAAACCATATTGTTGAGAATAAGAGGGGTCAGGGCAGAGATCCAAAGTCCATCTGTATACAATGGGCCTTCCACACAGAGGGGTCACAGAGAAGGGATGAGTCAATCAGGGTGCAGTAAAGCACCGATGAAATACACAACACTCCTCTGGTTCCTTGAGGCTTCCTCACCCCCCCCCCCCAGTACTGCCTTTTTACCACAGGCTCAAACAGGTACAGAAAAGACATAAGAGCTCACCACCATGGAATCCAGGAACAGAAATGGGAGTGGCGATACCAAGAGAGCAGGAGAAGGTGGGGAGAGGTCGGGAGAAAGGGGAACCCAATCCTGGTGATTGACACATAACTTACACACACACACACACACACACTCACCAGGAGAACAAACAACATAAACCATGGGGGAAGAGGAATAGCTGTTGGTTTAAGATATGAAAATAATAATAATTTATAATTTATCAAGGGACCCCAAGGGTGGGAGGGTGGAGGAGGGAGGGAGGAAAAAAGAGGAGCTGACACCAAGAGTTTAATGGAAAGTAAATGTCTAGAATAATGATGGCAGCATGCGTACAGATGTGCTTGATACGATTGATGTATGGATTGTTACAAGAGCTGCAAGAGCCCTCAATAAAGTCATTGAAAAGAACAAAAACAGCAGCAGCAACAGCAAGGAACAGAGCTGGGACAAGCAGAAAAGACCACAAAGAAGTAAAAGAAACAAAGAACCAAGGCAATAATACCAAAACCAGACAAAGGCAATACTGGGAAGGAAAATTACAAGCCAGTATCGCTCATGAGCATAGATGCAGATATCAGCAAAATATTTTTGTTTTGTTTTGTTTTGTTTTTGAGGGGGGCATCACTGATCTCAGGTGGTGGGAGTAGGAGGTCCAGCCTTTGCTCCGTGGAGCTGGAATTGAACCTCCATCCCAGTGGGCCGCAGTCCTGCGCACAACCACTACGCCACCGGGGCTCAGCCCCCATCAGCAAAATATTATCAAATCAAACCAAACACTCCACAAGGGAGTTATACACCTTCACCAAGTGAGATTTACCTCAGGTCTGCAAGGCTGGTCAATATTTACAAATCGATGGATGCCATCTATCGAATCAACAGGCTATGTGTGCTATGATCATATCAGTAGATGCAGAAGAAAGGGTTTTGATGGACTCCAGAAACCCATGCATGATAAGAAGAACTTTCTCAATTTACTCAAGAACATGTACAAAACCCGCCAAGCCGTCTGTTGATAGATGCCAGAGTCCCTCGACACTCATAGTGCCTGTGTGTGCAGCAGAACCACAAACTGCCAGATTCCTTGCCGCTCTCACAAGTCATCTGAGCCCATCGCTGCGGACACGATGTCACACTGTCTCACCGAGGCTTTTCCTCTTTGCCCCCAACCCTCTTCTTTACCAAGCATGATGTCCTTTTCAGGGACTGGTCCCTTCGGATAACATGTCCAAAATAGCTAAGAAGGAGTCTGGTCATTCGAGCTTCGACTTGAGCATTCTGGCCCTCGAAGGCAGAGTTATTCTAGCGGTCCAGCCCACAGTCCACTGCAATTAAGTCGATTCCGTTCATGCAACCGTGTAGGGCAGAAGCGAACTGCTCCTTGGGGTTTCTGAGATTGCAAATGCATCTGTCCAAGAGCGAAGATGGGAATCTTTTTCCTGCGACTCCGCTAAGCTTGCAGTTAGCTCAGGGCAGCAGCAGGGGTCGCTGGCAGCGCGTCGCGCTCTCTCTCGGTAACCCGCACGCAGTCCTGCTTCTGTGCTCCTCCAGGCTCAGTGTCCGGCTGTCGCTCACGAGACGCGCACGAGGCCGTTGGAAACACCATGACCCGAGTCGGGCACACCTGGTCTTGAAGATGAGATGCTTGCTCTTTAGCAGCCGAAGGAGGTCTGGTGAAGCAGCAGACCCGTGCAAGGTAATTGGACTCCTGGTGGCGGAGTGGGTTATGCACGGGCTTGCGAGCTGCAAGGTCAGCAGTTTGAAACCGCCAGCTGTTCCTGGGAGAAAGAAGAGGCTCTCTGCTTCTGCAAGTATGATAGTCTCACACAGCCCCGGGGCAGGTCTGCTGGGCGTCCTCTGCTCTCGGTCAAAGCCTCTGACGCGGTCATGATGTCCCTCGTTTTACGTCCTCTTCTTAACACAGTTTGAATGTCTGAACCTTCCCTGCTGCTGTAGTGAGGCAGTCATTTTTTAGTTATCTTACACAATATTCTACTTTTATGCGATATTAGTGATGCTGTTTGAAACTAACAAAATCTGATTAACAAAACAAGACCATGTCTTGGGGCAATAGAAAACTTCAAATCACACACACACACACACACACACACACACACACCCCACACACACACACACGACAAGATGACTCAAACAGATAACCAAATGATGGGGACAGAATTTCTCCCAGGGGAAGATATTCAATTGGAACTGTCCAATAAGGGATTCAAGAGAATTATAGAAGGGTAAGTAAAAGAGAAAGAATGGCTATTCACTCATACACAAAGGCTAAGACATTGTTTCCGCCTCATTCAGGTGTCTTCAAGGGGAAAAAATGCATGCAGGGAAAAAAAACTTTCTTTCTTTTTCTTTCTTCTTGCCATGGGAAAAACTTCTATCTTGAGGTCATGGCTTACAATTATCAACTTTTTAACAAAACTCAAGTAAGTATCTTCCCATATTATTGAAGCTATGCAACTGGTTTACACGAATGCTGGCCCACAGAAAACCATGATTTTTAGATAGGTGAGGATAACCAGGCAGACCTCAAAGATGAAGCAAAAGAGAAAATGCTCTCACAGTTATTAAAGGAAGAAACCGGACTAAGTATGGCAACTGACGAAAGACTATCGATTACCATTGATGTGATAGCTTCTGTGGCGGTCACCTAATCTGGTGTCAATTTGAGGATTAAGAGTGTAGTGGGGGAGTCTAGCCTGTCAATCTGGAGACCTCTAGGTGACCATGGCCTTCTCTTGAGAATTCGGGGAAATGTGGTAATTCCTTCTTGGAGGTGGAGATACTGTCTCTCTCCATTCACTTCCTTGGAGACACTTGACCCACAAAGTAGACTCCCTGTGAAAGATCCCTGAGGAGAAGTCACATGGACCTATCCTGATGGAGCCAGATACCTGGACCTAGAGAAGCTACTTGGCGACCCCTGCCAGCACTGAGATGTTTACAACCCCACTGGATCCAAAGACTTTCTACCCACTGGCCTGTGATTGTCCCATTCGACATTATTGCCTGTGTTTCATAAGTCTGAAGAGGACTTTATGGACTGGTATCAGACATATGGGCTAATATTGGACTTATGGACTTGCAATGGTTGGGATGCTTTCTCAATGTTCAATTGCTCTTGTATATAAACCTCTTTCTTATACACATATCCATGTTGATAAATTTGTTTCTCTAGTCTACCCAGACTAACATAGCTTCTGACGATGGACTCTCATATGGTACAATACTTTCCATTTTAAATGTACATCTTAGCTACAGCGAGCTTTTAACCAAAATGCATTGCACAAAGATCAGCTAGTTCAAAGAGACCATCTTTCTTCTATTAGTCTTTTAGGCAAGTTTAATGCTAAAGAAGATGATTTTTTTTAAGATGATGATTTTTGCTGTTGGTTTTGGTTTTTTATTTTGGGGGTGGGTCTTGGATTTACCAATGTAATCTAGACACCCAGGTCCCATCAAAACAGTGGTTCTCAAGGGGATCTACTGGGTCAGTTAAATTCCAGGCAGAGAAGATAGGCTTAGAGGTGACTATTTCTTGGAATTCCAAAGGGACAATTTTGATAGATGTTTCCCCAAAAGATGCAGGCCAATCACAGGAATATCTGATGAGGAACTCTTAAGAAAATTGAAAACGACATTGGTGAGAAAAAACAGACCAGAAAAGTTGCAAAAGGAATCTCCTCCATCATATCAGAAAGGGCTGTTCTCTGAGGACTTCATTGGGAACCCTTGCTCTGTCCACCCTGCAGTCCCGATCTTGCTCCGTCAAACTGCGTTTTGCTGTCCAAGCTCTAAGGATATAGAAAAGGAACACAACTTGAGTCCCTCAAGGATGCTAACATTTCCATTTTTGACATAGAATCAATTAAAGGATGGTGAATTCTCTGGGGAAGGGCTAGAGAGATAGACACACTTCCTTAAGAAGAGTTTGGATCTAGATGCAGGATAGGTTGAGAAACAGCACCTCCACATTTTGACATTTTTGCTTATTACAGGGCTCTATTACTTTGTAACAGTACTTTTGTTTAAAACTTATGCCTGGGCTGAGCCCCGGTGGCGTAAGTGGTTGAGTGCAGGACTGTGGCCCGCGGGCTTGGCGGTTCAAATCCAGGGTCTGCTTTCAGGAGCAGCGCGGGGTAGCGCCCACGACCACCAGAGGCAGTGATGCCCACCAAAAAAAAAATCATTAAAACTTATGTTCGTGTTTATTTACTTTCAAACGTTGAAAGTTTGAGAAAAGCACAAAGTTAAGAAAGCCACAGACAAAATTCTAGAAGAATATTTTTTAAAAAGAGCAAATTAATGACATAAATGAAAAATTAGCAACCACATATAGAAATAGCTATCCAAAAGATTAGTACTGGAACTTCAGAAATTGATAAATTTTTGAATGAACAAAGGAGTAAGGGTGAACTAGGGGAATATCAATTAGTGAGGTAGAAGGCAAGTCTAGTCATACTAACCCATGATTAGAGCAGGCAGTTTTTAAAAGGACAAAGGAAGAAGAAGAAGAAGAAGAAAGCCTGAGGGGCGGCCTGGAGCTAACCCTGGGACACTTGAGGCAGTTTAGCAAATGAGATATGGAGGAGCCATAGAACAGTGAGAATGAATTCAGGAAGACCAGAGACCAAGTAGAATTTGCCTGCTCGCCACACCATTTTTCAAGGTGAGGTTACTATGGTGACAGACTATGAAGCCACCATCAAAATCCCAGAAACAAGGTCTTGTCCATCAAACTCACATGTCATCTTGTCGGATAGATAAACTCTCAAAGACAGTAGATGATGGAGACAAAGTGTGGGTGAAGCTTATTGACCGAGAGATGAAAAATGATAGGATAAAAGTATCTCTCTATGAAAGTTGTCAATCAAGACCTGGATCCTCAATGTTATCATTGAGCAAGAAGAGAGACGCAGACGGTCCTTCCAGGATCACACTGGACAAAAGCTCACCCTTGAGGCTATGCTGAACACCACCTGCAAGAAGGGTGGCTGTCAAGGCCACTTTGCAAAGGATTGTTTCATGCGGCCAGATTTGGGGGGGGGATGTGCAGGGAGATAGCAATGTGGAGTGGAGGATGGAGCACTAACCCACCCAAGGGGTGCATAGTGTTTATCTCTCCACAGGGAAAGAGGGGCCAAACTTAAACCTGGTGTTCAAGGATGTGATTGCAGCATGACAGCAGGGAGTGGGGAGCCAGTGGAGGGGTCTGAGGGCCCAGCCCCAAATCCCAACTACGTGGACAGCTGCCCCTCCCCCAGGGGAGTTTGCTTTGGAAGACAGCACTGAAGCTGCAGCTCAAGGAGAGGGACATGTCTTTCTGGAGCACATGAGAGCAAATGAAGGGGACGAAGAGAGAATGGAGCACATCCTGGCCCACGGAGCCTTGAGGATGATATCTGCACTCAGAACAGCCAATGCACAGAGAGGACCATATGGCCGGCCCCACTATGAAACACCGCATCCCTAGCTGACCCAAGGCCCTTCGTGGACAACAATGGAGAAGCAGGGTCGGGATTGTACCGGATCTGACCCCACCACACCAAGGCAAAACACTAAGGGCGTGCAGCAGAGCAGCAGGGGGAGGGAGCATGGAGCACTCGAGGGAATGCCAAGGATAAACTTTGGAGACTGGGTGTGGCACCCCATTGGACTCAACCAGGGGACACTCCTGGAGGTCAACAAACAGACAAACCATTTACAGGTTTTCTTATTAGTTTTTTTATTTACATATTTTTCTGCACATTGGTGTGTTTTTTTGTTCTCATCATTTTGTTTTCTTTTTTCGCTTCATTTTGTGATGTCATGGGTTTTTTTGTAAATATAATTATCTCTCAAAGTCTATCTAAATAAGATAGGCTGGATAAACAGTTTGGAGGAGAAAACAATGGGGCTGATAGTTCTGGGGGGACATGGGAAATGGAGAGGTGGGGGAAAGGAGGTGGTGGTGACCAATCCAGGATAAGGGAACAAGTGATCCAAAATCAGTGACAAGGTGGATGCGAGAGGCCTGATAGGGATTGATCAAGAATAATGTAACAGAGAGACATTACTTGAACCCAAATGAGAGCTGAGTCTGATAGTGGGACCAGAGGAAAGGAAATAGAGGAAAGAACTGGGAGGCAAAAGGCATTTATAGAGATCTAAATACAGACATGTACATATGTGAATATATTTATATATGATGATGGGGAAATAAGGTCTACGTGCATATACTTAAAAGGTTAGTATTAAGGCAGAGGATGGACAACGGGCTTCCACTCAAGTACTTCAATAGAAGAACACTTTGTTCTATTAAATTGGCATTCCATGATGCTCACCTTCCCGACATGATCACTGAAGACAAATGTGTGCATAAGCAAAAGTGGTGAAGAAAGCAGATGGTGCCTGGCTACCAAAGGGTTTAGCATCTGGGGTCTTAAAGGCTTACAAGTAAACAAGCAGCCATCTAGCTCAGAAGCAACAAAGCCCACGTGGAGGAAGCACACCAGCCTGTGTGCTGTGTGACCACAAGGTATAGAAGGGACCAGTTATCAGGTATCAAAGAACTAAAAATTATATCATGATAAATGAGGGGGAGTACAGATTGGGGATCCAAAATCCATCTGTAGGTGAAGTGACATCCCCTTACAGAAGGGTCGAGGGGAGGAGACGAGCCAGTCAGAGTACAGTGTAGCAACAATGAAATATGCAACTTTCCTCTAGTTCTTAAATGCTTCCTCCTCCCCCCACCCACTATCATGATCCCAATTCTACCTTACAAATCCAGCTAGACCAGAGGATGTACCAGTATAGCTAGGAACTGTAAACATGTGGAATCCAGGACAGATGATCGCTTCAGGACCTGTAGTGAGAGTGGTGATACAGGGAGGGTGGAGGGGAGATGGAGAAGAAAGAGGGAACCAAGTACAAGGATCTACATATAACCTCCTCCCCAAGGTATGGACAACAGAGAAGTGAGTGAAGGGAGACATCTGACAGTAAAAGACAGGACAAAATAATAATAATTCATAAATTATCAAGGATTTGTGAGGGAGAAGGGAGTGGGGTGACAAGGGAAATATGAGGAGCTAATACTAAAAGCTTAAGTAGAAAGAAAATGTTTTGAGAATGATGATGGTAACAAATGTACAAATGTGCTTTGCATATAATGGATGTATGGAGGGATTGTGATAAGAGTTGTATGAGCACCCAATAAAGTGATTTATTTAAAAAAAAAAAGAAGGGGAAGAGGAACTTATACTAAGGACTCAAGTAGAAAATATTTGGAAATGAATATGGCAACTTGTGTACAAATATGCTTGATACAAATGATGTATTGAATGCTATAAGAGGTGTAAGAGCCTCCAATAAAATCATTGGAAAAAAATACAGAGACTTTTAGACAAAAACCAGCAAAAGATATAAGGACATTACATAGTGATCAAAGGCCAGTTAAACAAGAGGATATAACAATATTAAATAGCTACCCCCAAATAAAGAGACTCCCAATACATAAAGCAACCTTTAGCAAAATCATAAAGAGAAATAGACAGCTCCACAAAAATTTGGGGGGAAATTACTACTCCACATTCAAAAGCCAGAACTGAACAGAAAACAAAGATACAGAATATTTTAAACAACGCAACCCACAGACTAGATCTCACAGACAGAAA
>PVJH01026201.1:0-30134 GCA_004026705.1 Nesogale talazaci | reverse complement strand
GGGCATGAAAGGGATAAAAAAAAAAAGTCCAGGGACAAAAATTCTGTTGTGGGCCGTCCAAACAGAAAAATGGATGAATGAGACATCAGACAGTGTAAGACATGACAAAATAATAATTTATAAATTATCGAGTGTTTGTGAGGGAGGAGGGACAGGGAAGGAGGGAAAATATGAGGAACTCATACCAAGGGCTCAAGTAGAAAGCAAGTGTCTTGAGGATGATGATGGCAATAAATGTACAAATGTGCTTGTTCAGATCGTGGTAAGAGTTGTACTAGCCTCCCATAAAATGATGGCACAAAGAAGGGGGCAGGGGGTCCACCTGAAGCTGAGATCTCTTCTGGTCACGAGGTGCAACTACCCTGAAAGGATCTTGCGTGGAGAAAACTAGGGAATATATAAAACATCCCAAGCTGTGCCCCGGTGGTGTAGTGGGTAGGTGTGGGTCTGCGGCCCAGAGGGTTGACAGTTCAAATCCAGCAGCAGCTCTCCAGGAGTAAGGCTGGGCTTCCTACTCCCACCAGGGCAGTGATGTGGAAAAAAACAAAAAAAACACTGTAACCACACTCTTCCTCACCTAGAGTCCTATTGGCGTTCCTCACTGGCAGAGCTCAACAGGCAGTCAGAGGGAGCTCTGCTGCAGTAGTCCTTCCTACTTGTAAGCTTTCAGGAGCACAGAGAAAGGGAAAAGAGGGGTGCAGAATACATCAGAAGGGACAGGCCCACCCACAAAAAGAAAGGCTTGAGCTTTTTAGGCCGTGTCTACTGGGGGAAGGTGGAAATGGGACGGGATTGGGAGAATAGCACCAGTACACTGCCTACTGAAAAAAACATTTTCCAAGCCCCAGAGGTCGGTCAATACTCAAGAGACAAAAATGAAGATGAGCTCACCTTTTCAAGCTGATCCACCTTTTCTGACCACTCCTGAAACAAAATAGCAACAAGAAACCAAGTACAATTTTTAAAAAAAGACATAAGTAATGCCAAGATTTTCAGAAAATAAGACAAAATGCCCAACTCCCCCCAAAAAATCAACAAGGAAGCAACCAACCACAGTCAAACAAAATCAGTCAACTCAAACCACAAATACGTAAATCAGGATGTTGGCTTAATATTAAGAAACTAAAAAGTTCTAAAAGGAACAAATGAATTTTACATAAAATTCCAGGGCGCAGCGCAAGTCTGCAAATTTTTCCGCAATAGGACACCCCTCCAAAAGCTGTATCATCTTCAGATTGCCATTACTAAGTGATTTCCCAGGATGGCCATTTACTATGTCTTGGGAGGGGTATCTTTGATCAGCTGAGTTGGGTGACCCTTGCAATTGCTGAGAAATTAATTGACTGACTGGGTGTGTGTGTGTGTGTGTGTGTGTGCTGTCTTCAGCAATCCCTGATGATTATTTTCTTCTACCCCTTGTCACCTAGAGTGAGTAACCTGGTTTTCACAAACCACAGAAGAGAAGGGAAAAGGCCATATCCCAATTGTGTGCAACCAAGATGCACTGATTTTAGATTATCTGCTTCATTTATATATAATCAGGCTGTGGTTATCCACTTAGCGAAGTGAGTTTTTTTCCTGGTAAACAAATATCCTAGATGACTAATCAGTACTTTAAACAAATGATGCAATCATCCCACTTATTTTTTTTAATCATCCCACCTATTAAAGATGAAAGAAATATATTTTTAAAAGTACATAATAGGGCTGAACCCCAGTGTAGTAGTGGTTGTACGCGGGACTGCGGCCCACTGGGACAGAGGTTCAATTCCAGCAGTGGGGCTGGGCCTCCTACTCCCACCACCGGAGAGCAGTGATTGCCCCCCCCAAAAAAAATAGTACATAACAAATTCTGACCTTGTTAAATGATCATTGCAATTTTATGCTGATGCTTATGTTGAAAATGTCACTATCCTGAACAAAATATATGCCATAACTATTGTAATTTCCAGTATCACTATCATTCATTTAGCATATATATATTTTTTCCAAATAAAGTTAATTAAGTCCAACTGTCATTGTTTACTGCTGGTACGAGGTAGCTATCTGTTGGGGTACTTTTCTGTTTGGGCCTCTGCTACCCAGTTCTTCAAAAGTAGGATTAATTTCAGAACGTGGATAGTAAGGAAGTGAGAGGACAGGACACTGGAGTAGGGTGTCTGGGTTGTAAAGCAATGTTGTACCTTGTTGTAGAGAATGCTAATTCGGAACACTTAGAACTGTGTTTAAAAAAGAATTTAAAGGGCTGAGCCCCAGTGGCGTAGTGTCTGTGCACGGGACTGCGGTCCACTGGGATGGAGGTTCAATTCTAGCAGTGGGGCTGGGCCTCCTACTCTCACCACCGGAGAGCAGTGATGCCTCCCCCCCGCAAAAAAATAATTTAAAAACAGCCCCCTGCTGTGACTCATTGTACAAGCTCCTGGCAAAGAGGTGCTCCCCCAGGAAGGCTCTCATTCCAGACATCATCGGGAGGATATGAGCTACGCATTGTCACTCAATTTGAGGTTGGCGGTGCTGGACACACAGTTCATTTTGAGCTAAGTTTGAGATAAGTTGCAAAAGGTCACTGGGTCCAACACCTCTTCTTCCTCCTATAGCAGTCACGGCCTTGGTGGGACTGGGGCCAGGACAGGAACCCGTCTAGGGAACACATGCCTGGCTTATTTTTTTTTTACCTTTCATTTAGTATCTTTCAATGGCTGATTCTGTTGGGACTGTCTCTAAAACGCATTCCCATCTAACTATCTAAAGGTTAAAGACATTGGGGGATGAGGGGGTATAAGAACTGGACCTGGTATAAGATGTTATCTTCTCAGGGCTGAGCTCTAGTGGCGTAGTGGTTGTGCGCGGGACTGCGGCCCACTGGGCCGGAGGTTCAATTCCAGCAGTGGGGCTGGGCCTCCTACTCTCACCACCGGAGAGCAGTGATGCCCCCCCCCCCCCAAAAAAAAAAGATGTTACCTTCTCTATTACAGCAGGCATGTGTTTGAGGGCCTATGCTTTGAGACAGGTTTTACTTTTTTTTTTTTTTTGGCATCACTGCTTTCCGGTGGTGGGAGTAGGAGACCCAGCCCCACTGCTGGAATTGAACCTCCGTCCCAGTGGGCCGCAGTCCCGTGCACAACCACTACGCCACCGGGGCTCAGCCGCTTTGAGACAGGTTTTAGAGAGCAGAGACCTTGCTTCTTATTTGGGGATCTGCACCAGACTACAAATAGCCCATCTGCCACGTCTACTTAAATGAGTTGCTCTTGTCTTTGGGGTCACATTTCACAGCTAAAACGGTAAAGTCCTGTGAGGATTTCCAACACTAAGGCCACACAGAACCTTTAGGACCCATCATTCTTGCCCTCCTAGGTTGTGCGTGTTTTCTACCAGGCTCATGATTTGTGAAATCACGTCACTAAGGGAAATCTCCCCACCAGTCTGGGGAAGTGCCACATATAAAAATACCTGGTCCTTTCTGGCTAATGCCAAAGTCAGCCCTTCTGCCATTTTGGCTCTGTTGGCTTGGAATGTCTCATTCTGCTCTTGAAATTTCCGCATAGAAACTGTCAACAAAAAAGTTCTATTTGAGACATGGAAATATTTCAGAAATAGCTTGATTACTTCACAACTGTCCCCTATATTAAGTTCATTCAGAGAGAGGGAAAAGCCTGATCGACCCTACTTAAATCTTCTGGGTTTAGTAATGGACTGCAAGGGTTCTTTACTGGGTGTTTGCAACAGGCTCTATTTTTTATATTTCTAAGAGTAAGAGTACATATGTTTAGGAAGATCCCAAATGAAACTTGTAAGCAGTGTCATGACAGAACTCTAAGGAAGTTTGCCAGAAATCATCAAAGCTGTTGCTAAGTGATGGCTACCACCTTTTCTGGATTGAACTGAAATAAAACCTGGAGTTGAAGGCCGACTACATAAAGTGTATGTTCTCTGACTAGGGGAGTGAGGCCTGTTACTGAGCCCCGCAGTAACGAGGCGAAGGTGAGAACACAGGTCTCCTAACCCAGGCTCCAGAGGCAGACCCTGCATTTCACTAAAAGCTCAGGTTGACCAAGAAGCTGTTCAATTAGGTAGAGATAGCCTCTTTCTAAGAAGATGCTTACAAGGCAATACATATGAATACTGTGTACTTATAATATCAGATAAATATTGTAACGTCAAACTGCTTAAACAGCACACTACTTATAAAATGAAAATTTGAACTCTGATGAAGGACAAACATATATACACTATTGTTGCATATAAAAACAAACAAACAAAAATCCTGGAAGAGAGTGAAAAAGGCAGGAAAAAAAATACGTACAATCCTGGTGTTTTTCTAATGCAATTTCAAGCTTCTCTTTTATCTTCTGATGATTTCGGACCTGCTCAGCATAGTCTTGGGTGAAGAGGGTGATGCACGCACCAGGAATGGACAAACATCAGGAAAGGAAGTTAATTAAACAAAGAAATGAGTGAAAGATGATGATGATTTTTCTCACCCTGAAAACCACGCCTGTCAAGGAAAGCTGGGCAGACAGTCTCTAATTAACAATGAGCAACACAAGCAAACATGTACAAGTATATACAAACTCGTCACAGTGTACATGGTGAATACAAACAGACTCCTTCCGCCTGCTCTGTCATCAGACATGGCTGCTATGAAGAACACACTGCCATCTCTCTCTTTCGCTTCAAATTCCACTTTCCCACGTTCCCTTCAGCTTCCACAGTAGGGTAGATTACAGAGAACTACCTAGAGAGCTGTTCTTCGCCCCCATGACTAACATAGGCAATGGCAATAACACAACACTTATATTGTCTTTCCCCTGAAAGCATTAAATTCTCTAGAAAAGCCGGCTTCCTTTCTACTCAGGAACTGAGCCCTGAGCTGCCTATGCCACGTGAAAGGTGAAGGTCAGAATTAGCTATGGTGGCCAGAGAAGATAGTGTGGTCAGTGGAAAAGAAGATTGGTGGAAATCTCAACTCTATTCAATCTTAGCAGGAGGACCGACCTTAAACAAACTCCTGATCCTAAGTATTGCTTTCATCATCTGTCAAATGATGACAATAGTTGTACCTACCTCAAAAGATGCATTAGACTATATCTGAGTGTTCACATGTCTTACACACCTGGGTAGTGTTCAATAAATGGTTAACTGCCATTGTTTCTGTATTCACACCAAGTCTCTAGTACAATAACCAGGACATAAACGGGCTAAGTCAATTGCAGCTTTCTTTCCTGTGCCTTCTCTAACTTAAGTCAAGCCCAAACTTTTCTTCCCGCTCTATTAGGGAAGGTAGAAATTGCTTTACATTCATTCTACTCTGAGTGAAACTATTTTAATGTTATTTGACTTATTAAATGTCTTATTGGTAAGGTCCTATACTAGTGATAAATTCGAAGTGAAGAGTAGGAACTCTAAGTATCAGACAAATTGGAAATCCAGACTCTGGCTCTACCACTCACCACGTGTGACCTTATTCTTGCTAAGCCAAAAAAGAATTAAATAGGGCTGAGCCCCGGTGGCATGGTGGTTGTGCGCGGGACTGCGGCCCACTGGGACGGAGGTTCAATTCCAGCAGTGGGGCTGGGCCTCCTACTCCCACCACCGGAGAGCAGTGACGCCCACAAAAAAAAAAAAAAAGAATTAAATAAAAGGATGGATTAATTGGCAGCTGGGAGCCACAATAGAGACCTCTGATAACTTGCACAAACACAGATACTTCATATGCAATTTGCTACATTTTGTGATGTACTGCTTTCATTCCAATGGGTGTTAAGCCAGGGGTCAGGAGACCCAAAGGTATGGAGCACTTTATAGGAGACGTGTTCAAAATGTATCCACCTGGGGCTGAGGCACGGTGGCGGTGGCGCAGTGGTTGTGCGCGGGCGTGAAGCCCACTGGGATGGAGGTTCAATTCCAGCAGCGGCTCCACAGGAGCAAAGACTGGGCCTCCTACTCCCACCACCAGTGTGATGGCAGTGATGCCCAAAAAACAAACAAACAAACAAAAATGTATCCACCAGCAAAAACCAAAATAAGAATTTGTAACTCTATTAACTTCATACTCTATTTGGGCAAAGATATTATAATATAAATTGTGGAAAGTGCAAATTGTTGCACACAAAGATGTAATGAGTGTTATTATTTTTATATATAGGTATTAAAATTAGAAATACAAGGGATTTTAGAAAAGTCCATAGAAAACTCATTATGAAAACTCTATGCAGAGAGCTACAAGAATTTCCCTGCATCAAAATAAACTTACAGTAACTTTCTATAGAAGCTTTGGGGACAGAATTGGCTGTGAACCACAGGACCAGCAGTTCAAATCCATCAGGTGCGTCAAGGGAAGCATAAATAGTCCCTTAATCAGTCAGACAGTAGGAGAGCCAAGGGGCAGTTCTAGTCTGTCCTATGGGGGAACCGACCTGATGGCAGTGAGTGTGAGTGAATAATTTGCTGTAGGAGCCCTTAGGTACTTCGGATGTGCTGCCAGCAGAGCCCAGGCCCTGCAGAAGGATACCCTGCTCGGCACAGTCGAGGGGTAGTGAGAGAGAGGAAGGCCTCGACGAGACGACTGACACAGTGGCTGCGGCAGTGGGCTCAAGCACAGGGAAACCCTGAGAATGGCGCAGGATCCGGCAGTCTTTCACTCTCCTGTGCACAGGGTCGCTGTGGCTTGGCACTGACTCAATGGTCAAGCAACAACAACAATGCAGGGGCCCTGGTGACCACGACACGGGCGGATCAAAACCACCCTCTGTCCCCCAGGAGAAGGCTGGGGTCTTCTACTCCTGCAGAGAGCTGCCGTCTCAGAAACCCACAGGGGCGGGTTTCTACCTCACCCCATAGGGTCCCTCTGGGTCAGAATTGAACGGATGATAATGAATTTGGTTTGCTTTTGAAAACTGCTACAATGTGTCTGCATAGGACCCCCTTAAAAAGGAGAAGACATCAGTTTGAAAAGAGCCTCTATCGGAGTAAAATAAATTCTGCTAAAATTGAAACAGGAAAAATCATCAAATTGATGGTAAAGCCTGGGTAGAACAACAGTTAAATCACCGATCCTTTGTAAAACGTACATGGGAACAAATGCCCCAGAGAAATCAGCAATTTACAAATGTATAATGTATAACATTAAGACAGTCTATAGTAGCAGAATGTCCACATCCATTTCTGAGGCAACAATCTCGTTCATGTCCAAATTGGAGAGGAGTGATGCTAAATAGCAGGAAAATGGCCAACACTGTAGATGTCAATTTGTTTAGCTTATATAATTCTGACTGGAAAATTAAAGTTGAACAAGCTTTCTGCTCCATGGGTGTCAAACTGTGGAACCTAGATCAGCTGCAGCCAAGAGCAGAGCTATCAATGGGAGTTTTTTTGGGGGGGAGCATCACTGCCCTCTGGTGGTGGGAGTAGGAGGTCCAGCCTTGCTGCTGGATTTGAACCTCCAACCCAGTGGGCCGCAGTCCCGTGCAGAACCACTACGCCACCAGGGCTCAGCCCTCAATGGAAATTTTTAACTAGTAGGATCAAGAATCTGAAACATTTTTTTAAAGAATCCAAACAGACGATGAAAGGCACAATGAAGGCAATAGCTACCAAGAGGTGGAAGTGGTCCAGTCAATGGGAAAGCAAACTGGTCAAGAGCAAAGGTCATGGCAAGAGTTTTTAGGGATGCTCAAGGCAGTTTGCTTGTTGACTCTCTAGAGGGCAAAAGAACAGCATCTGTTTACTACAGTGTATTCAGCAGGTAAGCCAGCACTGAAGCAGACAACAGCCTAGGAAAGCTTCAACAGCCCTTTTCTATCATAACCAGGCATCCTTTCCTACTCATTCCTCCCATTGGACAAGGGCCAATTTGAGAGGGTTTTTTTTGTATGGGAAATCATTATATCCTTCCACCTTTTAGTCCTGATATGGCTCCTTCCTTTTGACTTATTTCTTAATTTCCACCCTTACTCTTAAAACCCTGTAAAGGGTACCCATTTTTGTTTTTTGTTTTCACGTTTCAAGCTCAGTTTTGGATACGAGGGAAAGACAACAAAGAGGGCATAAACTGCTCCTTCTGATATGGCATCCCACTGTCAGGTTATCCCCCTGGCTATTTCAGAGGGCGAGAGGGCCAGGCAAGTTGCTCATTGCTCATTTCTTATGCGTTCTTAGACATACCAGAAAGTCTGGCCTCTAATTTCCGTATCTGTTCATTTCTTCTTAAAAGCTGGGATGAAAGATCTTCTCTGGAGCTGCTTCCATCGGAAGCCTGTTGAGACAGACATAAGGAGTAGCAATTCTTTTTTTTTTTCTTTTTTTTAATTTTTTTTGGTGATGGGCATCACTGCCTCTGGTGATCGTGGGCGCTACCCAGCCACCACTGGATTTGAACCGCCAAGCCTGCGGGCTGCAGTTCCGCACTCAACCACTTCACGCCACCGGGGCTCAGCAAGACAGACATAAGGAGAGGTTGTATTTATACACATGGATTTGTATCCATGGGAGACCAAAGCACTGAACCAGAAGGCAGAAAACACAACTTTTGATACGGTTATATTTAAACAAACTGTGATCACTCAAAAGCTTCTTAATGATTTGGGTCTTAGTTTCTCGAACTATAAAATGGGTGCGACTCATCTCCCTCTATAATGCAAAGGAGATATAAGAATGCTAACCGGGCTGAGCCCCGGTGGCGTAGTGGTTGTGCGCGGGACTGCGGCCCACTGGGGCGGAGGTTCAATTCCAGCAGTGGGGCTGGGCCTCCTGCTCCCACCACCAGAGAGCAGTGATGTCTTCCCCCCCCCCCCAAAAAAAAAAAAAGAACGCTACCCATATAAAGTTCCCTGTCTCTCTCACGCTCTTTTTAAAAGCAAACTCACTGCCATCAAATCAATGCCGACTCAGAGAGCTCCTATTTGGACAGGGTGGAAGTGTCCCTGTGACTTCCCGAGACTGTAACTCTTTACAGGAATAGAAAGTTTCATTTTTCTCCTATCCTTTCTGTCAGTGGTAAAGAAATCAAAATAAAGTCATTATGACACTATACTAAATACACAATATATATTTGTAAAGATAAACGCAAAAATCACTTTGCTTTTCCAAAAAAGAAGGTCCCAAGATAAGAGTTCCTAACAGGCTTTTTCAGGAAGTAGCAAGGGATCAAAAGCTGCGTCTGTGACTAAGAATCCCTCACTGACATTGGAAAGTCACGCTCCTCTACAAGTAAACATGATCATTTAAAGCTCTCAGGCGCTGAGCCCCGGTGGCGTAGTGGTTGTGCGCGGGACTGCGGCCCACTGGGTTGGAGGTTCAAATCCAGCAGTGGGGCTGGGCCTCCTCCTCCCACCACCAGAGGGCAATGATGCCCCCAAAAACCAAAAAAAACCCAAAAAAACCCCAAAAAGTTCTCAGGCAAGGAAGGAAGGAAGGAGACAGAGAAGGAAGGAAGGAAGGAATCAAATTTGACCTATGCTTACTGTGGGTGAAGGAAAAAGTTTTTTATTAGAGGGGCATTAAGTTCACGTACAAAATGAAGAGTAAAATCAATGGCATTGAATTATGTAGAACAATATGTAGAAGGTGTTGAATTGGTGAATGATTTGTTGTGTATATTTTTGCCAAGAAGGATTAAAAATTACATGAATAACAATGAGTATGGGAAAAAAGAAAATGTTCTAAAACTGATTATGGTTAAGATTATATAACTATTCTTGATATGGTTGAACTACTGCATTGCAAGATATGTGGGTGAAGTGCCAATGAAACTGTTAAAAAAAGAATAAATAAAGCTCTAAGCTGGGCTGAGCCCCGGCGGCGTAGTGGTTGTGCGCGGGTCTGCGGTCCATTGGGACGGAGGTTCGATTCCAGCAGTGGGGCTGGGCCTCCTACTCCCACCGCCGGAGAGCAGTGATGCCCCCCCCCAAAAAAAAAAAGAATCCTTGATCGATTATAAAAACTTTCAAACATATGGAAAGGTGAATAAAATAGTTCAGTGAACAGTCTCCATCTTACATTAATAATTGCTAACATTTTCCTGTACATGTTTTAGCCATTTTTATTTTACTTAAGTACTGTAAATAACAGACATTATGACATCTCATCCTAAATTCCTGGATAAACATTTGAAAATTAAAAACACTTCCCTTTACAACTACAACATCATTATCACACTTAACAAAATTAAAATTATTATTTTTTAATTTTTTTGGGGGGGGCATCACTGCCCTCTGGTAGGAATAGGAAGCCCAGCCTTGCTCCTGGAGAGCTGCTGCTGGATTTGAACTGCCAAGCCAGTGGGCCGCAGTCCCGCACTCAACCACTACGCCATCGGGGTTCAACCCCAAAATTAAAATATTACCTGATGCTCAGTGTTTAATCACATTCCTCCATTTATGTCCCAAATGCTTTAAAGGCAGTTGAGCATTTTGATTCAAACCTTCATTCACCCCCTTGCCCACCTACATTTACTGAGAGACAGTACAGCATGAAGTCAAGAGGAGAGCCTTTGGAGGCAGAAGGCCTGTCTCTGTAAACGACTCAACTTGCCGTGAGGTGATTTCCTTATATGTAAACTGTGATGACCTTTCACTGCTGGAAATGGAGGGTTTAAGTAAGTTGATATTTGTCAAGTGTATAAAACACAGCCTTGCATGCAATTTGCTTTCATCAATGTCATCTACTATTAGTAGATAAGAAAATGTTATGATAATTAATGTTATGATTAATCTTATTACTCTATACCAGGGGGCTTCAAAAGTTTTGGGGAAAATGGATTACCTTTTCATTCCTTTTTTCCAGGAACTTTTGGAAGTCTACTCCTATATCTGTAGTTTCCTCAGCCCAGGGGAAGGTGGTGTACTGAAGAGTTCTGGCCTGACACAGCAGTAGCAGCAATTAAACTACTAATTATAAAATGCCTACTCTGAGTTGGGTCTAAGACTGCTGTCCTTGGAAAGCCCTGCTTGTAAAGTAGGTCCTTGGCCGGCATCCGGAAACTTAGGATTTTAGGAGGGTTTCTACCATTTCCTCCTAACTGGCTCACTCTGTCTCTTTGAACAACTGCTTTGGCTTATGCTGAAGACAAGCTTTCCTTCTATGAGTCTGGCCTTTGGTATGTCAGGCAGAGGGTACCTATACAATCAGCCTCCAGAAAAGACCGGGTGAGTCTCTATTGAGCATCTAGGAGGCGTTTCAGAGGTGTTAATGCAGCTCATTGTAGGGTGAATCAAGCACATCCTCATGTGACTTCAAGGAGACCGAAGGATGCAAAAGGGCTGTGATTTGAGCCCCCCAACCTCTCTGCTTCTGAGAAGATTTACATCCTTGAAAACCCTGGGGGGGCAACAAGAGCTCTAAAATCAATGAGAAGACACAGAATGCCTGGGAGGGTTCGATTGAGTGCAATAGAGCCAAGAGGAAGTACAAAGAGCCAAATGAAGGTTGAACATGATACTGGGACAGGAGGAAAGGAAATAAGAGGAAAGAATTAGGAGGCAAAAGACATTTATAGGGGCTGAGCCCGGTGGTGTAGTGCTTGTGCGCCGGACTGCGGCCCACTGGGACGGAAGTTCAATTCCAGCAGTGGGGCTGGGCCTCCTACTCCCACCACCGGAGAGCAGTGATGCCCCCCCCCCAAAAAAAAAGACATTTATAGAGGTATAAACATAGGTATGTACATATGTAAATATATTTATATAATGATAGGGATATTGGTCTATGTACATATATGTATAGGTTAAGGATTAACTGGGCCTCTACTCAAGCTATTCCTCAATGCAAGAACACTTTTTCTAATAACTTGGTATTCTGTCATGCTCACCTTCCTGACTTGATTGCTGAATACAAAATGGGTGCATAAGGTAATGTGGTGGAAGAAGCTGATGGTGCCAGGCTGTGAGAAGATATAGTGCCTGGAGTCTTAAAAGCTTGAAGTTAAACACGTGGCTACCTAGCACGGAAGCAACAAAGCCCACATGGAAGAAGCACACCCGACTGTGTGATCACGAGGTATTGGGATCAGGCATGAGAAGACCCAAAACAAACAACCATTTTGATGTGAACGAGACCCAAAGTCTATCTGTAGACAACAGGACATCCCCTCACAGAAGGGTCACAAGGGAGGGATGAGCCAGCCAGGGTGCAGTATAGCCTGGATGAAACATATAACATTTCTCTAGCTCTGGTAGATAGAGAGGGCAAGTTTGAGAGACAGGAAATTCAGATGGGATCCCAAATACAACCAGGTGACAGAACACCCAGAAAAAAATGAAAAAAGAATCTAAAACATCACCAAAGTTTTTAGCTGGTGACTTAGGGGGAGAGGAGAGGATGAAGGAACCCAGTGAAGATTCACATGCTGTTTTGTACTTTTACAATTTGATATGCAGTTTGATCTGGATATAAAAACTAAAGGCTGGATTGTTTATAATGAAAGTTCTAACAGGTCGCGTTAGAAGGCACAAAGCTCTGAATTCAGGCTAATTTCTGTATCTGAAATACATTCTAGATGAGAAACTTCCTTTAGAATGTCAGTGTGAACACAAGGCAGTTCGTTCTGCTGCAGAACTCAGCATTAAAACTGTGTCATTTCGCTTGGCATCCAAATGTGGACTTACATTTCCTGTTTAATGTGGGAGCCAATGATAACTTAGATCTGGTAATCTACAGCCCCACCCCAATAACCTAATAGCTCCTGCCACGTAATATGACCTGCGTTTCAGGAGGTAGGAGAGAGGAGGAGGAAGACTCGTCTGACGATGGAAACATCTCAGATGTCCATCACCAGGAGAAAGGAGCAAGAAATTTGCATCTTTAAAAATATGGGAATTTTTACAGCCATAAAAATAAATGAACCACAGTTTCAGGAAAAAAAAAAAAAAAGCCCAAAAAGACCACCTATGGGAGACCTTTTTTTTTTTTTCAGACATCACTGCTCTCAGGTGGTGGGAGTAGGAGGCCCAGCCCCACTGCTGGAATTGAACCTCCAACCCAGTGGGCCGTAGTCCCGCGCACAACCACTACGCCACCGGGGCTCAGCCCCAGGAGACCATTTTTATAGAAAGTTAAAAAGTATCAGCTGAGCCCCAGGGGCATAGTGGTTGAGTGCGGGACTGCGGCCCACTGGCTTGGCGGTTCAAATCCAGCAGCAGCAAGGCTGAGTAGCTCCCACGACCACCCGAGGGCAGTGATGCCCCCACCCAAAAAAGAAAGTTAAAAAATATCAGCTAATATTGTTATGCTTTATCCTCTACAGATACATTATATATATATTCATTTACAGAAAGCACCATGTCAGTTTTCAAAAGGCTATCTTACTTAATAAGATCCATCACTTGTTAAAGACATTTTCCCATCATGGCAGTATCCGTGGTTTTTTTTTTTAGGCATCACTGCCCTCTGGTGGTGGGAGTAGGAGGCCCAGGCCCACTGCTGGAATTGAACCTCGTATCCGCGGTTTTTGAAATCTTTCTTGTTCTGAAATCTTTACTGACGTCGTCACCCAGGGACTTTAGGAAGGGACTTGCTTCTGCCATTAGGTGCAGCTTTGATCCTGCTTCATTAACATTCCCACCAAACTCTGTACTCTGACTAAGCCCAGCACAACTCGTAGGCCTTGTTAATCAACCATGATCGAAAGTCTGTGCGGAAAACAACAGGCCCAGGAATGGAGAGATGAAAAGATGCATAAGCCACCTGGATGGGAAAAGACTAGAGAAGGGCAAGGCCGTGACTCGGGAGAGGGGCTCAGAGCCGTGAGGAAGGGGACAGGGAAAGGCAGCGCTGAGTGAGCTGCATCAGATGGGGCAGGTCTTGCACTGGCACAAACCACAGACGTGATGAAAGAGCCCGAGCTTTTGTAAAGTGCCTCTCAAAAGCAATCCCAAGGTTACTTGAAACACACGTTGGCATGACACCAAGTACTCAAAACCACGGAGAGATACTTACAAAGTCGTCTCCTGAGTCTGCTCCCATGGAGGCAACGGATTCTTTGCTCACTGACCGGGCGATCCTAGTCGCTCCTCCTGGTCTCTGAGAAACAGCAGTCTCTTCTGCAATTTTCTTCTTCAGTTTGGCAAACATGTTGCTGTGTGACTACTCTGTACTACTGGCCAGGGCTTGAGCCACCAGAGTATTCCTTATGGCCGGTGACAAGGGATTCAGTAATAGGGGCCTAAAAAGGTCCAGATGTCCAGGCCAGCTGACTTCCCATTTAAAATTGGACCGATGGTTTAGGGCAATGCAGTATCTAGAAATCAGATGAAAGAGATAAACTTGATGTTAAAGGTTGAAGAGGTTTCATACTGAGTTGCTATGTTGACCTTCAGGTTTCAAATTGGTTTCTGAACTTTGCACATACCCTTACTAGAACAGTTACTAAACCTACTAAAAAAACACTCAAGTGACTCATATGCATATGTAAATGAGGAAGTCTCTGGGAGGCAAAAAACCTAAGATTGCCTAAATGGCAAAGTTGTTATGTGAACTCCAGTCTGACTCAGAAGTACTTTTTAAAATTACATGTGGTTTTTTTAATTTTGGGCATCACTGCTCTCCGGTGGTGGGAGTAGGAGGCCCAGCCCCACTGCTGGAATTGAACCTCTGTCCCAGTGAGCCGCAGTCCTGCACACAACCACTACGCCACCGGGGCTCAGCTCCATTGTGTTCACTATGGCATATGATTTACTGAAACTTTCCAAGCAAATATTACTCTTATATAATACTTTTGAATCCTTCTCTTAATAAAATGTAATTTAAGTTTAACTATATACACTTAGTACCTTAAAAAAAAAGCCCAAAATTGATGGTTTGTAATCAATTAGCTGTTTCCTAGTAAGCGCTGACAACTTAAAATAAAAAAGCAAACAAGCCAAGTACTTAACCACTGTGTCACCAGAGCCCCTTAACTGATACACTTAAGACACTTTTTCCCCTGGAAATGTGCAGTTTTCTTCTGCGTTCTAGAAAACAATCTCCAATCACATTCCTCTTTTCATTCAGATGTCTGAAATTACATTCAACATGAGCTGCAAACATCTCTTCCTCCCAGTGGGCCAAGAAACATGAATCATCTGATTTCAACCTATTGATGTTTTTGCAAAATATACCTACGCTCTACTCTGAAGATGGACAAGTGATTTCTTACCCCTTTCGGTCCCCCAGGAAGGCTGTGCAATTCCTTAACAACTTTACCTGCGATATCTGTAAACCAGCTACTCACCTGGCTTATCTACTAGATTTAAAACCGCTTTGAGGCCACAGAAGTCTGCCCTGCATGAAGACAAAGATAAAACACAGTGGACCGTTCACGTGTGAGCTCTCAGTATTGTGGCAGAGAGAGAGGGGAGTGAGAAGAGGGCAAGGAGGGGGGAGGAGTTACAGCGGAGAAAACCCCTCACTACAAACCAGTCTGTCAATGAACTCTCCTCAGCTTCGCCCCCCTCGACCGTCCCGCGGCCCTCTCACCCCGGCCCCGCCCACCATCCCGCTCTCCTTTGCATTTTCGATTTGCTCCACTGACAGGCACTCAAAATAAAATCTCTTTCTGCAGGGCGTCCCTAGGCAGCCATGAGCAAAGCAGTTCGCCTGACTTTCCGGTTTCAAGGCCGGAGCTTTATCTTTGCTGACGCTGACAGCTCACTTTACCTGGCCTGACTCTTGGACCGTCTGGTCCCTCCCTGATCACGGACTCACAGCGGGAGAGTCGCCGAGGAGGGCGGCAAACTTGGGTGAAGGGACAGGTGGCCAGCTCCCCGAGAGGCAGGCAGGTACCTGGCCAGGGCCAGCCGCAGCGGTTGGGAATCCACTCCCTTCGGACTCGCCAGTGCTTGAACTGTCAAAGGAGGGAGGAGTCCCGCGTCTCTCCCATTGGCAGTGGAACCACTAAGACCCAGAGAGGAGGGGTTATTTGTCCAAGGTCGCGCAGGGGAGGAAATCCCCGAACCCTAGACTCCGGATACCCAGGCCGGGGGAACTCGTCGTCCCCACCACGTCCACCCCATCGCCTCGTCAGTCCTCGCGTGCCCAGCTGCGTGGGCGCCCGCACTCCTTCCGGGCCGTTTTGGGGGTAGGCGCGGGCCCGTTCGCATTCCTGGGGACCCCCCCTTTCGCGCACCTGCCGCTCTCCGGGCGGGCAGCAGAACCCCGCCTCCCCGGCCTCTCGAGAGTGCGAGCCCGCGTCACCAGCCCCCCGCGGCCCGCCGGCAAGCCGAGCAACGACCCGGAACCGCACGTCCTCCCGCACGCCGGAAGTGGCTGCGCCGGGGCCGTCCGCCGCGCGCATGCGCTCTCGCGCCGCCTCCGGAACGAGAGACCCGCGCCTCGGAGCGGCGCCCTGAGCTGCAGCGACCGAGCTCCCGGCTTCCAGGCCGCCCGACCCGCGAACTGGAGCGGGCGCGGAATGGCCTTTCTTCTCCCTTTTTCTTATTTTTATGGGGCGGTGCGGGGCAGGGAGCGTCCTGGCTACAGGGACAGAGCTCATTAGTGCCGACGGGAAGGGCCAGCGCGGACTGTTGATCCATCCTGAAGGTTAGCCTGCGAGCCAGCCAGAGACCCCGGGGAGCTCTCTGACCAACGGCAGCGAGTTCAAATTGGACAAATGTACAATGTACAAATGAGAATTCCTGCTCGGGGCTGAACCTGCAGGAGTCTTCCAATTTGAAGGCTTCTTTTTTTTTTTTGGGGGGGGGCATCACTGCCCTCTGGTGGTGGGAGTAGGAGGCCCAGCTCCTGGGAGCTGGAATTGAACCTCCATCCCAGTGGGCCGCAGTCCCGCGCACAACCACTACGCCACCGGGGCTCAGCCCGAAATAAAAGTTTATAAAATTATAACTCTTTAAAAATAACTTGCAAGGGCTGAGCCTTGGTGGTGATGTGAATGGTTGAGTGCGGGACTGCGGCCCGCGGGCTTGGCGGTTCAAATCCAGCAGCTGCTCTCAGGAGCAGCACTGGGTAGCGCCCACGACCACCAGACAGTGATGCGCCACCCCCCCCCCCCAAATAATAACTTGCGGTCTGATGTATTACATCTCATCTGAAAGCACGCTAGTACACATTAGTTCCGCTACAAAATACTGGCCTGCTGCCTCCTTTTAATAGATGAAGTCAGTCCAGGGAAGTAAGCTCAAAGTTGCACTGCAAATTAGTAGCTGCCGTCAGGTCTCTGGACCATCTGTCCAGCACTCCCTGTGAAAAGGAGTTCCTGTTCTTGCCCCAGCTCAGGCAAGGGTCAGCAGATTCCATCTCCTCTGCTAGACACCCCCTGCCGCCCATCCCTAGGTTCTAATGGGCCGCCAGGAACAGGAGAGACAAGGGTACAAAATAAATACACCTAGGGGCGGAATGGCTAAATCTTTACCACAACCCAACAGTTCAAAGCACGACCCCACTATTTTCAGCCTTGAAGTCCCTTTGTATAGGTCCCTCGGGACTAGGAGAGGATAATATGGGTCACACTACACAGTCACTCTGAACCCTGGGGGTGAGGGTGGGGTCAATACTGAGATTTATTCTTGGACATTGCACTGCCTCTCTCTCTTGGCAGGTACATGTAATATTCAGGGCATCCGAAAATGTGGTTTTCCTATGAATATGGAATCATTTGAGGAAGGTACCTTTTTTTTTTTTTTTTTTCAGGTACCATTTCTAAACCCATAGGAGTCGGGTTTTTTTCCAATTAAAAAAAAAAAAAAAAAGGCTGAGGGCTGAGCCCCGGTGGCATAGTGGTTGTGCACGGGACTGCGGCCCACTGGGTTGGAGGTTCAATTCTAGCAGCAAGGCTGGGCCTCCTACTCCCACCACCGGAGAGCAGTGATGCCCCCCAACACAGAGGCTGAGCCCCAGTGGTGTAGTGGTTGGGTGCGGGACTGCAGCCCACAGGGTTGACAGTTCAAATTCAGCAGCAGCTCTCCACCAGCAATGCTGGGCGGATTCCTACTCCCATCAGGGCAGTGATGCCACAAAAACAAAAAGACTGAGAGAGGTAAAAATTTTGCAAAATCACACCTCCAGGATGCATTATTTCATAGGAGACTATAAAAAACCGTAATATGTGGCACAGGTCCCTTCCTTCCATTGCAAACAATTATATAGGTCCCCTCCCAATGGCTGCACGCAGTGTCAGCTGCCCAATAAACCCCAGAGGAAGAAAATTCAAGTGGGTGTTACAAATCCTGCAGGTCAGGAAAAGGTTAGTGATTGCCAGAAAACAGGCCATAGCTAACATTCCTGTGAAAAATTTTGGAAAACTGCCCCAAACTTTAAGCAAATATGTTTATTTTATATTGATGATACACTTTATACGAGAATTCCAGATACAAAATTCATTTACAAGAATTCACATCTGATGAATGTAGTCACATTCCTAGTGAACATGGTTCAATGCAAAAATGTTTTAATACACTGACAACAAAAATCATTCTATAATCGTGTTATTCAACAAGCGTCAACACAGATGGTAATTTTCAATCCGTTAGTATTTCAGTGCCCTCAAAGCGATAGGCGCTGTGCAACAGAAGAAACATTGAGAGACAAGGGCCTACTGTAGAATCACAGTGTTTACTCTGAAATTCATTTAGTGAAGTAGGGAAAGGCTTGCTACCCTTTACGACAAATCACGTATCATTTAACAAGTGAATCTGATGACTGCAAGGAAATAAAATATTTCAATAACTTCTCAATTTCTAAAATCTATGCGGTATTAGCTAGAACAGACAAAGCAGTATAAGGCTGCTGGAAGGAACGAAAGAGCCTTGTTGGAGAGTACGTGTGGCTTAAGCAATTTAGAAGCACAGTAGACAAGACTTTTACAATACCACAAATGTGTCAGTCAAATGATATTGACAATAGAATTCCCTCCATTAGTCATTGGTAGTAAATAGCCCCTTCAAAATTTATTCTACTGGTAACACACTTAAAAGCTAGTGAGTCCAAATGCTTTGCTGTCTAACAGAACTGAACTAATGGATTTTATTCTAAAGAATAAAACCATGACCACTCAAATTTTAATACACATGAGCAACAAGTAAATGTCTCACAGATTACAGTGACTTGTGAAAAGCTAAATAGGCAATCAAATAACATCATTATTTGAGAGATTAGTAGCACTTGGATAAGAATCTTTAATGTGAAAATTGTGCTTCAATGTCTGAAGGAGAGCTAAGATAACTCTATAATCCCTATAGTGTTACAATTTAACATTTCGGTTACAGACAAGCACAATATTCTTTTAAAAATATTTCACACCACTAGCAAAGCAGTTATAGCCTCCAAATGTTATTTTTGCTATGATAAGTAAGTGCATTTCTGTCTAATATCCATAATGTAGAAAGTAGGTTCACCAATATCATCAGGATGAAAAAAAGGATCAAACAATTTATTTTAACTCCTATTCAACAGTCTTAATCATTAGTCATGATTTTAATAAAAACACTCAACCTTACAATAGAAATTGCTCAGAGAAAATAATGTGGTCTGAAATTACAATAATTGTTGGAGCAAAGTACAACATGATTTTACAACTGCTTCATCGGATTCAGTGATTAATGAAGCGGCTATTTATATCGGTGCTACACAATAATGACACTAACCTAGTTTGATGAATTCCTTGTAAATTCTATTATGAAAATGTTAGGACATTGCATCTGCCTTTCTTATTATTTAAGACCTTTCTACCTCAACTAGAAGAATCCTCCAAAACATGGAAGTCTGGATTGTTAAATGGCAAGGTTCATTTAAAACTAGACAAAACAAAAAATCATTTAGAGAACTAGGCATCTGGTCTCTGTAGCTAAAAGGATTCATCCACATAACTGATACATCACGAAAATCAAGATATTTTATAGAACCATCAGAAGTCCTTTTTAATAAAATTGTAAAGAAATAATAGAAATAAACGAAAACATTCTTCAGAAAATAGTAATAAAAAAATTCTTGTTGCCCTAAAACATTTAAAGTGATTATTTCCTGTAGAGCTTTAATGCATCACAATACACATTTCTGGACAAACAAACATGCAAATGAAGTGGGTAAAATTTTGTTTCTAAAAATACAGTACTCTATGGTTTGGAATTATTTGCTTTGGAATTATTATACATGATCTTTTTCACATTTTACAATGATTAATCATAATGATTTGAAGATAGAAAATTTATGGTTCATATTTTAGTTTGCAAATCTTAGTTTTCACTCATAAACAAGTGGACATTCATAATGGCGTCAAAAAAGAAAAGAGTTTAATGATAAAATAACAATCATACTATAGTTTACTGCAGATCTATAGGAAGGCTAGCCTAATTCTGTATTTCAGTCTGAATTTACATGATCACTGCCTATTAACTTTCTTTTTTTTTTGCTTATTAACTTTCATAAGCATCTCAGAAAGTAAAAAATTCTAAACCCTGAACTCACCAATGTCTCAATAAACAACTAGTCACACCTAAAAAAAGATGATTGTCTTAGAATATACAGTGGAACTGTCCATTGAATAGGAAAATATATTCCCAGTTATAGTTTGTTCTATGATCAAATTCAGACTTGATTATGTAAATCTGCAGTGCATAATTAATATAATCTACTTCTAACTACTTAAAAAAATACCAAAAATTCTGAATCTATTGTTCAAATAGGAGGGAAAAAAAATCACACTACTTAAAGTAAGTTTTATAACTAATTTGAAAATCACAAAAGAAATGAATAAAATATCTTAAAATTGTTTCAAGTGAGTAAGAAATGGAACTCTTCTCAAAAGCCACTAACATACCAAATTAATATAAGTGAAAAATATCAATCTTCACTTAATATTTTGCTATCCATCTACAGAATTCTAAAGAAAATACTATGGCACCAACGAAGTAGTTATACTGAAATTACTACATTAATCTTTACCCTAAGAAGGGCACATCTACATTACCCCAATATTCTTCCCTTCAACAGGTGATTGTTTCCATTTGCACATCAGTGATCTTTTCTTAAACACAAGGGATGCTTAAGTAACTATCTGTTTAAAAGTTGGCGGTGCTGGGATACAGTGTAGTGCATTTCAAAATCCTACTTTAGGGAAATGAATTGTTTGAAAGATGGGGAAGAAAAACCAAACTCATCACAGAATATAGAAGACTATGAGTGCACAAGTAAGTGTCTTTGGGGGCTGAGCCCCGGTGGTGTAGTGGTTGTGTGCGGGACTGCGGCCCACTGGGATGGAGGTTCAATTCCAGCAGCGGCTCCACAGGAGCAAAGGCTGGGCCTCCTACTCCCACCACCAGAGAGCAGTGATGCCCCCCCAAAAACCAACCAAACAAAAAATAAGTGTCTTTGGAGTATTAATGTGTAAGACTGCAGGAAAATATAATAAAGTGGGAAAGGGTTTAGTTTTCTAAGTAACTGTTATCTTATTTGACAGTAGATCTGTTAGGATCAGAGGTCAACTCAATCATAACAACTACACTTCGGGCTGAGCCCCGGTGGCATAGTGGTTGAGTGCGGGACAATGGCCCACTGGCTTGGCGGTTCAAATTCAGCAGCAGCAAGGCTGGGTAGCTCCCACGACCACCAGAGGGCAGTGATGCCCCCCCCCCCCAAAAAAAAACCCAACCAAAGAAAAAACAAACAACTACACTTCACACTGCTTCTACTCTCTTCCCAAATCCATGTCCACACTGAGTCTGGGTCAATTTCCATGAATTTTAAGTAACATAACATAGGTTCTGCTACAACCCAGGTACAATAAGTACTTTTGTCACTAAAACAACAGAATTATCAGATACTATGGACATGGTCACTGATTTGATAGCAATCATGTAGTAAAATTTTAATGTTCATTTAAGAAAACAATTTATTTTAAATTTAATTCTGTAGTTGAGTTGTACTCCAAAGAGTTGTATTTTTCATTTTAAAAATACATTTATAAAAATCAAAAAACACAACCAAGATGCACATGTAGCATTTTTTTGGGTGGTAAACTCGACTACTGACCCTAACATCTCTCTTTAAGACAGATGAAATCAGGAGAACAAGAAGTAGTAAAAAGATGCTTTACAGTGTTTTTTTTTCCAGGCAGAAACAATATCCAGGTTAACTTTTGCAGTGAATGCATTCAAGTGTTTATTAAGCATCCCTGATACTCTTTGCTGCAAATAAAGACGCCCAATGAAGACAGGAGTAATCAAACTGCTAGCTCTTCCATATCCCATAGCCTTACAAGTTGGCACTGTGCGTGTTAATTATCTTCTTTTCCTCCTCTCTTTCCAAATCATTGGGAGAGTATTGAAGGGTCAGCTTTTATAGCAAGCCACCATGCACCCAGTATTAAGAACTTTACTTCATTTGTGAACAACATGTAATCAAGCTGTAGAACATAAAATTGTCTCATAGAGACACAGCAATATAACTGGAGGTATCTTATTCACTGGAAGTATTTCCTCAGACACACCATCTTTTGATGTGAAACTTCAGTCAGACAAACCTATGCTGGGAATGTCACCACCTGTTGCAGTTCCCTACCTCCTAATTCTCATTTCACGCTAAATCCCACTCCACCTGGTCATCTATTTCCCTAGTGAATGCCCTTTCTGCCTCACAGAGACATGTAATAGGCAAACAGATGAAAAAAAAAATTTTAAAGGCTACAAAATTAAAATCTAATGTCAAGTATTGCAATCGCAAGTAGGAATAGATCTTCCCCATTTGAAGCACATTTTCCTATACATTTTGAAATGTTATGAAAGCAATTTTAAAATCTCAATATAAAGAATCTGCTGAGTACAAAGTAGCACTCAACTTCGGGTCAAGAAAATAAAAGAATATAGCTAAGAACATGCTGGTGTCTTCATTTCACATAAGTAGGTTTTTTAGCTTTATATTACTAGTTATCATCTATTTAAATGGAAATTTGCAGATGATTTTAAAAGCTATGAATGTCCAGCTTTCTGTCCATTTCAAAACCAAATTAGCCCATTTTACCCAAACACAAGCCCCTTAAAATAGGGGCTCATGAATGAGACACTGCCACAACCTAGTTAGAGCAGCATGAACAATGCCACTATGATGTCCTCACAGAACTTAAATAAATTCAGCCCACAATGGGTATGGGTATATAATATACACATACTGTATCATTGCATACCAATATATTTACAAATATATACATGTGTATATATATATATATACAAAAAGTATACTCAGATTGCATTTAGCATCACAAAAATATACACATGCTTACACATAAAATAAGAATTTCAAATAAATAAGGTCAACAAAAGAACCCTCAATTTAAGTACCCTTTACACTCTTTAACACACACACAGAAACATATACACATAAAATATCATCTCCAGGAATACTCGAAAAATCACTCATATTCATATCAAATTATTTTTCTCACTTAAGTATGGAAAGTGGTTCTGAATTATTGACAGTTGCTAAGTCTGTAGACTTTGGCCCCTTATTATCCTACGACAGAATGTTTGATCTGTCTAATGAGCTGACTACAGACCAGGTCTTTTTGTTTGGGTTTGGAAGTAAACTTTTGATTATTGAAAGAGAAAACTCTGGGGCTGAGCCCCGGTGGCGTAGTGGTTGTGCGCGGGACTGCGGCCCACTGGGATGGAGGTTCAATTCCCGCTCACAGGAGCAAAGGCTGGACCTCCCACTCCCACCACCAGGGCAGTGATGCATAAAAAAAAAAAAAAAAACTTAGAAAGAAAGAGAAAACTCTGTAGACCAGAATTTATCAGTTTTTTTTCCTCAATGGCCAAGCCCCTTCTCAGAGACGGCAAGTAGTTAAGTCACATGGGTTAGAGATTAAATTTGGAGAAAGAGGATACAGAAATCTCCATAATTGAATCATAAACCACGCTTGCAGTTTTCTTTTTTTAGCTGAACTATAAACTAAACTCAATATGATCACCTAATCTGAGGGGACTCTACTGCAAGGAGAAAATAAAGGGCAGTAACAGTACGTGGGGGGTGGGGGGAAAACTGGAGTCTACATCTGGACTACTTCAGTTTTAACTGGATTGCACTTGGTTTCTGTCACCTCAAAACATTTCGAGTTGATAAAGCTACAAAGGGTACGATAAGTTCTATGTGCTTTGAGAGATTTCTAACAGCACCACATTTTGAGAACATACACGAAATATATATATATATATATACTGGTATATATATATATATATATATATATATATATATATATATATATATATATATACTGGTTAAATATGAGTCAGAATCAACTCAACAGAAACAAGTTCTGTTTTCTTGTTTTTGTACTTTTGTTATTCATTTAAGGATCAAATCTCTGACTTTCAGATACTTAGTAATTAATAAAACGAACATGAATTTGTTAGCACTGATCACTGGCTTCAATAAATGAAACATTAAAAAACTCCACTGTGCCACAATCTAAATCTCCACTCTCTCATGTACATTATTGAATGCACAGCCTGAGCTGTGGAAAGACCGGGAGTAGTTAGACAAAGGAGAGCTGAGGCTTTTGGTCTGGCTCTAGCTCTAGGAAAGTCCACGGCTCTTTTGGTCTCAGCTTTCTCTTCTGCAAAACAGGGAACACAGGTGCTTTGCCAGCCTCAGAATGATATGGACAATGAGAGGCAAGGATTCTGTTGTGCTTTGTTTTGTGAACTGCTACCGCTAACACCTTGAGGTCTTTTACTTCCTATCTTGTTTATAATAATTCTTAAGGGAGGAGAGAAAATATCAGAATGGGGTGGGGTGGGGGAGCTGTGCAATTTGAAAGCAAGGTGCTCTTTTTCCATTGCTTTGTTAAGTGCTAATATTTTGATTTCTTGAAAACCTAGCAAATAAATAAGGGCTTAACATTTTGGTATTTATAAAGAGTGTATGTATAACTTTTTTTTTTTTTTGTGGGCATCACTGCCTCTGGTGGTGATCAGCACTACCCAGTGCCGTTCCTGAGAGCCGCCGCTGGGTTTGAACCGCCAAGCCTGCGGCCGCAGTTCTGCACTCAACCGTTTACGCCACCGGGGCTCAGCCCAAGTGTATGTATAACTTTTAAAAAGGAATTTTTTTGCCATTGCTACCTTAAGTTCACTGAACGGCTGGGCCTTTCTTTTCTTTTCATCTATGTGGATTAAAGTAATGCCCTGAAATGTAAAATGATTGACTGATGTAAGAATGATTGATGTAGGAGGGTCCATTATATTAAAAACATTCATAATCGAAGTTTAAAAAAAAAGGAAGATCACCTTCTCAATAAGGTCTAACTTGACATCTTCTAAATATTGTTTGTCTTGAAAACACAAGCAATAAATCATTCCCTTCTCATATTCTTAACTTTTCCAACAGCATTTGCCACTTATTACTAGCAATTCATTCGTTATGCTTACTTCCTGATATCTCTTAGTAGAATGTAAGTGGCACGAAGGCCAGAATCTTTATTTTGTTGGCTTCCCCCATGCCAAAAAGTCTTGGAGTATGGTGGTAGTAAAATAATCAATGAGAAGTTGATTATAATCAAAGTTTATAATTTTCTAGGTCTCCCTCCTCCTCCAAAACCCTCCTCCCCTGGAAAATTCAAAATCATCTTAGCTTTTTAACTGGTACCAACAAGATATTTGACAGCTCATCTAAATTCTATTTGTGATTTCTAAGAATTCTTGTCTTGGGGATAGTATGTTTCTAATAAAAAAAGCTGTGATTTTGTTTGTTTGTTTGTTTAGCATCACTGCTCTCCGGTGGTGGGAGTAGGAGGCCCAGCCCCACTTCTGGAATGGAACCTCCGTCCCAGTGGGCCGCAGTCCTGTGCACAATCACTACGCCACCGGGGCTCAGCCCTGCTTTGATGTTTTTAAGAGTCTCTCTCTGAACTAGTTTCTACAATAACGAAGAACTATGACCTAGAATAGATAACAGTTAAATACTGACAACAGAGAAACTACATAGTTTCCTATGGTAAGGATGGGGAAATCGATGTCTTTGGGAAACAAAAGTTCACAGAACTACAGAGTGGGAAGGGAAATTGGTTCAACAACCCCCATTTTACAGATGAGAGTTTTAAAAAGCAGAGACATTATGACAGTTGTAAAAGCTAGTTATCAATAAAGCCCGGATCAGAACTCATGTCATTTAGGACTTTCCAAGCCAGTGTTCTGGTGAAAATAATTGCTCATTGCAAAAAATATTTTAAGTTTCAGAGAACAGGAAAACATGTTTTGGCAGTGGCATTACTGTCACAGAACTTTAGGGGAATTGAAACAAGAAGACAGATACTTAAGACAGACTACTAGGGGTTACAAAAAAAAAAAACCCCAAAAAACAAAGCTATGAATTTTTTTTTTAAAACAAAACAACTGTATCTCCTTCAAAGTATTCTCCATTACACTTAATACATTTGTCGAATCTGAGATTCCATTCTTGGAAACATTTTTCAAACTTGTCTGTTTGGATGGCTGATGGCACCTTTTTGTTTTTTTTGTCACCTCTACTACATGTCAAATAACTGTCCTTTTGTGACACTCTTCATTTGCAGGAACAAAAAGGAGTTGTACGGAGCAAGGTCAGGTGAGTCAGATTCACGGGGCAAGAGAGACATGCTGTTTTGTGCTCAAAACTGAGATGGCTGCGTGAGCAGGTGCACAGTCGTCGTGGCAAAACCAGCTAAAACCAGTATTACTCTATCTTTTCTGAATCTCTTAACAGAAAGCTTGATTAACAGTACGACCTAGTGAAACGAACTCCAAATGCACTACAAGTTGACATTTTTGCCCTTTTGGAAAGCTGACGGATATCCAGAATGAGGCTTGTCATTAATCAACATTTCACATTTTTAAAAACGAGAAAACCACTGATACACTTGAGTTTCCCCCATAGCGTTGTCCTTATAAGCTGTGTTCAACATCACAACAGTTTCTGAGGCATTTTTCCCCGAGCAGGAAACAAAACTTCACAGCCACTGCTGTTCTCTTATATGGGCTATCACAAAAAACAAGGTTCCAGCAAAACTACTTTTATGAAAAAATTCAGTCTGACCAGAGAGACACCACTGGGTGCACTGACTCAGAAAGAGTTGCTCGATGCTCAGCTAGTGGGGAAAATGCACACTACGAAAGCTCTGCTCTGCCCAGCGCCAATTCTCTTTTTGGGGAGACCCCCTTGTATTGCTGTACTCTTCAGGAGCACTGTTACGACAAGTAAGTTAGAAGGTATAGTAAGGTATCAAAGGAGAAGAAAAACCATTGTTACCTGGACATAAAAGATAACTGGCTAGCAAAGGAAATCTCTTGCAGGGTATATCTTCCTAGGCTTCCTGAAATGTTGCTCAAAAGAAACAATACAAAATTCAAACAAACAAAAAAACAACCCCAAAGCTCCCCAAATCCAAGAACAGTAACTTTAAGAATTCAGATGAAAAACCAGCAAGTTGGACCGAGAATAAGAATAATTTAGTCCAAATTATTATCTCTGCCAGCATTTGAAAACAAACCAAAAAAAAATCTTAATAATAAACAAATTTAAGTTTACAGTATAACTTCCTTAGGGATATAGGAAAGAGGCACCAAAAGCAATCACTTCATTTTCCTGGGATTGCCAGAGGTAGAACGTGAGCCCGTGTAGAAAATTAGGTACAATTTGATGTATAGATTTCTGAACTTCAGTGCTGTGGCATCATAAGAGTGAAGGAAAAAACAAAACTTTACAGATGAAAATACACAGGGGTCACAGGAAAAAAGTATATTATACATAAGTCTTACTTAAAATAAATTTTTAAAAAGCTGTGCATGAATATAAAATATTAAATATAGGGACATTTGAACAAGTATTACTCAAAATTGTCGATGCAAAAGTAACTTCCTTTTAGGTTTTATATTAATTGAGATACTTCCAATCAAAGCTGAAAATACCTCTGACTTTTGAAGTCTTATATAGTTGAACTATGCAAAAGATTACTAACTTTATATGTCAGGGCCATTTATTAACCCAGACAACCTTTAATGTTAGTTACATAAATTAAATATTTAAATTTGATTTCTTATTGAAGACATTGTATTATGAAACCAACAGCTTGATCTTTTGACTGAAATACCTCAAAGTTGTTGTTCTTGTTCATTTCCAGCATTCAAAGACCACAAAGAAAGTAAACTATACACATATTAGGATTACACAGAGCTCACACATTCTAAATAGTATTTATCATCTCAACATCCCAATAAAAATTTCATTTTCAGATACAAATCAGTCCCAAAGAGCTTCTGAAATTTTGACAGTATTTAAAGAAACTGAATTATTTCAGAAACCGCCTTGATCGTGCATCAAAGAATCCAAGTTTTTCCACCTACTATCTTGGAATGAAAATAAATATTATTAGGGAAGGACTCTGTTCTTGATTGTCAGTAGTCCAGGCTGGCTAGTTTCATCTTAACTATATTTTTCCAATCCAGACATTTAAGAATCACGGATAGGAGTTGGGTTTTCCTCATTATACAAAAATAAAGGATTTGATTCGTCTCAGAAGAAAGATTCTTTTGAGTATAGGATTAGATAGATGTTGGAGGCGAGCATCCATACCTCAGAACCCCAAATTTAAAATTCCAAGATTCATCTAGTTTTTGTTAAAAGACCTGAAAGATTGCATTTTAAAAGTTACCTTAAAAGTTTGAAGATTTTTTTTTTGTTGGTTTTTAAAACAGTGGTCCTAAACTAAAAAATAAAAACTAAGTAACACCACTATGGGTCTGTCATATACATTAGAAAACTGCACCATTTAAGATCTGTGGCAAATGGAATATTTTTCAACAAGAGGGCTTTGTTTTAATAGTCATCGATGGTATTCTCAAAGAACACGTTTCGAACATCCAGAATGGATGCTAATTCCAAAATGTGCTTCTGCAGGTGCGGGTTCTCCACGGTCTCATCCCTTGGCAGTTGTGGGTACGTTTCTGGATAGTTTCGGGTTTCCTGGCAGATAAAGAAAAGAAGTTAATGGCATAATAAAAGTATAGCCAACATTAATAGATGTAACCTTTATCTTAGTAACACTTTTCTCCTTCTGTGCATGCTTTGTGACACTTAATAATATATTTATTGCTGGAAGTTGGCCATTTAGACCTTAAGAAATGTCAGTTTCCTATAGTTTAACCTTATATATTAATTTGGTGAGTCAATACACAAGAATGTACTGTGGCCTATCTTTGCTAGGCATTATGTTATATTATGTGGAAGTCATAAAATTCCTGCCTGCTGATGGGGGAATAAAAGTCCTAGCATATATTTTAATGAGTATTTCTTATAACTGGCTGTGGTCACTAGTGGTGACCCCACTGCACTCAGGCCAGCCGAGTATTTCAATAAAGAGATGCTGCAATGAAAATGAAGACTGGGGGTGCGAAGCCCCGGTGGCGTAGTGGTTGTGCGCGGGACTGCGGCCCACTGGGATGGAGGTTCAATTCCAGCAGCAGCTCCACAGGAGCAAAGGCTGGGCCTCCTACTCCCACCCCAGAAAATGAAGACTGGGGAACCCATGAGAAGCCCTAAGGAATGCTAACTAGTGGGCATGAGCAATTCATTACTGAGGAGGAAAGTCAGCAAAGATGATTGTGAAATGTCAGGAGGGGGTGGATGACAGAACAATCAGAAGTTACTGGGAGGGAACAGAGGAAGGTAAAGAGGTAGCTGAGGAATTGAATAAAACCTCAAGTCTTGGGCTGAGCCCCGGTGGCATAAGTGGTTGAGTGCGGAACTGTAAGCCCGTGGGCTTGGCGGTTCAAATCCAGCGGCAGCTGGGTAGCACCCCCGACCACCAGAGGCAGTGATGCCCACAAAAAAACAAACAAAACAAAACAAAAACCTCATGTCTTAGGTATGCTGTATTTTTCCGGATCAAAAGACACACTATTTTTGCTTCATAAGTGGGAGAAAAAAAGAGGGTGCATATTATGGTCCAAGGTTGTGGTACTCAGAGCATTTTAGTATACTAACACAATTTGGTTGAGAATTTTTTTTTGTTTTCCTGCTCTAAAAACTGGATTTGTCTTATGCTCAGTTGTGTCTTCTCCTACTTGTTTTGTTTTTTCTTTGGGGGGGGGGGCATCACTGCCATCTGGTGGGAGTCGGAGGCCCAGCCTTGCTCCTGGAGAGCCGCCGCTAGATTTGAACTGCCAAGCCAGAGGGCCGCAGCC
>PVJH01026200.1:0-30411 GCA_004026705.1 Nesogale talazaci | reverse complement strand
TCAGATAATGTTGGGATCGATAAAGTCACAAAAGCAAAGTCATGTAGGAAATACATCTTGAAATTGCTATCTTGTTCTTTTTATCACAGAACTAGCCAAAGAATAGTCAGGGTCATTATGGAAGGTAGTATTATAACAAGTTTTAGTTCAGAGAATCATAGAAATTAAAGACAACAAAGATTATATATATATATATATATATATATATATATATATATACACAGAGTAGTGATTGCAGTGATCAACAATCTGAAGTGTTTTTCCCCCTTTGAGAAAGTAGATCTCTGATTATTCTCTAACCTTCAAATAATTCAGCATCATGAGTCATCAAAATTACCTTTTAATGTATTTTAAATTGACATTTAGATATGAATATATATTTTATAGAAAATTAATATAAGCAAAATAATGAAGCCTCATTTAAGTCCAAACCCAGGAGGAATGGAGGATTTTTTTCTTCATTATATAACAAGTCCTTATCTCCTCCCAATGCAAAATCCTTTTCTTCTGTCCCTTGTCACCATCTTATGCGAAAGCACTCCTCTATACAAACTTTCTAAGAACTACAGAGAACATCTGAATTTCAATAGCGAAAGCTTTTTTGCATACTCAGTGATTAGTGACATTTCTAATGCCAATAAAAAAGTAAGCAACGCTGGTTTTCATTGGTCCTGCAAATGGTTCCCAAATATTGGTGCACATCACAATAACATGCAAAGCTTTTTGTGAAAAAACCCTAATGCCCAAGTCATATCCCTACCAACTAAGTCAGTATCTGGAGGTGGGGAGGGGGGCAAGGAGGCAGTCCCACATGAGTATTTTTTTTAAATAGCTATAATTCTAATGTGCAGCACTTTAGAAAACATTACAGTATATATTGAAAATTAAAATTTGTTATTGATTTTATGGAAATAAGCAATCTCCTCACACCAATAATCAAGAGTTGGCATTGTTTTGATTTCTTAGCATTATTCAATCTTTACTAATTCTGGGAAAGCCAATTTCAAGGAAAGTGGTAAAGACATAAGAAAGACATCTCTGTTTTAACCATTATCAATCATTTCCATTTTATAGCTGCACTAAAAGTTGTCTCATTATATATTTCATTTTTATCATTTTACTTCTCCTGTCACTTTCCCACCAGGGCTGCCATAAACTCTACCTCAAAGGAAAAGCAGACTCACTTTTGACACAGCTGTACATACGACAGGGGGCTGTATCATCTAAATATCTTCTGACTGGGTTCCCTCTCTAGTATAGTTTGGGTTCTGTCATATAAGAAAGGATGACCCAATCAACCCCAAACAAACAAACAAACAAACAAGCAAACAAACCAGTGGCCATCAAAGGTACCCCATTTTACAGAGCAGACCAGTGCTCCACAGTTACTAAGTTAGCATCTAATTGTCCCATCCAGGAAATCCTTACCCACGACACAGCCATTGGAGACGCTTGCTTTTAGTCCTCAGATCTCAAACACCTCCTACTGATTCTTGCCTTATACCTTCTATCTTTTAGAGAATGCAATTATTCTTCCATTCAAACTCTGTTTTCCATGTACATCTATTTCTGACCACCCATTATATTTTTCTAAGAAAAATAACTTGTGTTTTGATTGGAAAATAAAGGAATTGCCAAGAAATCAGGGGCACATGATTTCTCTGTACATTACTGTGTGTACAGAGTAAGTAAGCCTGATTTTACTTGTGCTTCATTACTAATCTGCAGCAAAAGTGAACCGCTTCCTACTTGTAGAAAGACACATGAAACTCTTCACTCCAGACTACTAAGGAAGTACAGGGAAACTGGTGCTTACCTTGCTTACAGAGTGTTCTGTCCTCAGAGGGACTGTAAATTTGAAAAGAGGCTTTAATACTACAGCACGTTGCTGTGTGGTTGGGCGATAGATGCCAGCCACAAATAGAGAGGCAGACTCTTTGATGTGGTGAGAAAGTCTGAAATTGTTCACTATAAATAAGTAAATCAATCCATGTGGCTGTACTTACTCTGTTTATTAGATAACCTGATATTGCAGCTAATCCAAGTTTATTTTGACCATATTCCCCACAATGCTGGGGAAATAATGAAGCCTCATTTATGTCCAAACTCAGGAGGAATGGAGGAATTTTTTCTTCATTATATAACAAGTCCTTGTACATAACAAGTTATGTACAAACAAGATCCATTTGAAGTCAAATGTACATTGAGCTGGTATCCATAGATGCAGCAGTTCGAAACCACCAGATGCTCCTTGAGAGAGAGATGAGACTGTCTGTTTCTGTAAGGATTTATAGCCTCAGGAACCCTAGATCTAAAGTTTCTATGAACCCAAATCATCTGATGCTAGTGAGGGTTGTTGATGCTAGTGAGGGTTGTTTATTTTGTTTTGTTTTGTTTTTGAGTTTGTGGCAAAAAGAAAAAAAGATCTGAAGTCTTTACAAGATTTTAAAAGTTGTACCTGCAGCCAGTGAAGGTGATTGTGATGAAACCTTTCTTGCAAGTAGAAGTTGGTTCAATCCTCTCAACATGAGGACAAATGTACATAACACTGAAGAACTATTAATTATCCTTAAATCCAGAATTTCAGTGTACTGTGTAACTAGTTATTTTCTCTTACCAGGATGCCATTATTCTAATATATATATTTGCCCTGGTTCTTGCTCTTCAGCTCTTTGAGCTGTGATGACTTTTGGAAGCAATTTTATTATAAATATTTTTATTTTATGGGAATATTTTATTAAGGCTTTATTACCTGGATGTTACCTTCTTATTTCTTCTTTTTTCCTTGTCTAATGATTGGTAGAAACACAACTAAGAATGCAAACAAAAGAAATTTAAATAGCTTGCCTCAAAAATCCCTTTGACGTCATGAAAGCTAATCCGTTACTGACTTTTTAAAAAACATTAAAAGCCAAGAGAGTTATGTGAACCCTTGCTCACATTCTGACTCTATTACCAAATGTCATAAGACATTTGGGGGATCTTCTTGAAGTTCAGAATTTTGTTAGTTTCTAAGTTTTCATTTCATTCATGAACCTGAAAAAATGTGTTCCTATCATATCCCTTGGGAGACATGCCCCTCTTTCAAAATGGCAGCATTCTTCCTGGGTTTGTCTCAGGAAGGTTTCAAGCACCACATACAGTGCTTTCTCTGAGAGACCTGAGAAGAAAGACAAAGTAAGGAAAATGCTATTAGCATTTTGGCCAATTGTAGCATATCTGGCCAATTGACCAAAAGTGATCTATATCTGAGCCTATTCCATGTAAATGTTACATTGAAATGTGATATCGGATAATATCACTAGTATCACATGCAAGTAAAATTTTTTGAAGATAATTTTTGCTACAGTCCCTTGACAGACAGCAGCCAGAAATTCAAACCAAATTCAGAAGAAACTATGGAATAAGAGCTATCCTTGCTTGTCTTGATTGAAAACAGAAGATACCAGAAAATTCACTTGTGTTTTATTAACTCTGAAAAGGCATTCCATTATGTGGATCATAACAAATTGTGGATAAATTTGGAAAGAATAGAAATTCCAGACCACTTAATTGTATTCATGATTAGCCTGTGCACAGAACAAGAGGCACTTGTTCAAACAGAGTAAAGAGGTATTGCATGGTTTAAAAATCAGGCAAGATGTAGATATCTTTTCACCATACATATCCAATCTATATGCTGAGCAAACAACCTGAGAAGCTGCACTATATGAAGAGGATTGGAGAAAGATTTATTAGTAACCTGAGATGTACAAGTGGTACAAGCTAGTTTGCTAAAAGCAAAGAGAACTTGAACCATTTGCTAAAGACCCAGTTCAGTACACAGTACAACTCAATGTATAGAAAATGAAAATCTTCTTAACTGGACTTTAAACATTATTATAAATGGAGAAAATATTAATATTATTAAGGACTTCATTTTATTTGGGTTGTAATCAATACTCATAAAAGCAGCAATCTGTAATTAGCACAATGTATTTTTGTGGAAAATTGCTACAAAAGACCTTTTAAATGCATTAAGGAGAAAAGAGGTCAAATTGAGGACTATGACATTTTAGTGACATGGTATTTCCAATCATATCATATGCATGTGAAATCTGGATAATGAATAAATAAGATTGGAAAAAACTTGTTGCATTTGAAGTATGGTGCTGGTGAAGAATAATGAAGTACCATGACTTGTTAGAAGAACAAATATCGAGAAGAAGTACCCCCAAGAATGATTCTTAGAAGGCAGGATGGTGACAATTAGTTTTGAGTACATTGGACATGCTAGCAGGGATCAGTCCCTGGAAAAGGAGATCGTTCTTGGTAAAGTAGAAGGTCAGTGAAAAAGAGGAAGACCTTCAATAAGACAGATTGATCTGATAGCTGCAATAATGGTTTCCAACACAGCAACAACTGTGAAGTTGGCCAGGACCAGGTATCATTTCATTATGTTGTACATATAGGGTCACTATGCACTAGAGGCAACTTGATGTTACCTAACAATGAGAAGAACAACATGCGACTGGTTAAATTTTACTTTGTCATCCATTATAAGCTGTGTCTCAATTTTTAAGAAGCAAAAGATGGTGGGAAAGTGTACCATAGTACCAATGCCATCGTGATGTGACTATCACCACCAGGAAATGATAGAACAGGTGCATACAAAATGATGTGACAGGGATGTTCCAAGTATGGCAGTGCAGCCACACGGATAGGTTTGGGAATGGCCAAAGATGAAGAGAAACAGGAAGTTAAAAACACAAGTAAATTCCCTGGAGTTTGGAGTCATGTTCAGTTGGCAAATCCCTCCCCATTTGCTTTTTGAGAACTCACTGCCATGGAGTTGACTCCACAGTGACTCTTGGGAGCAGAGTAGACCTGGATGGGTCACCAGGACTGTAATTCCTTAGAGGAGCAGAAAGTCTCTTCTCTCTCCCCTGAACTACCTGGTAGTTTGGAACTACCAACCTCCCAGGTAACAGCCCACTATAACCTGAAAGACACAATAAGTACTATATTCAGATTGGATCCACCAATCAGATGTCAATGGATGCAACTCTCTCTACTCTTCATACATTTTCTTTTTGTCTTTCATATGTTATTTTCTCTCACTCGTGTCAAAGCTGCCTAGGCAATAAGTGAAAAGAAAAACCAACTCACTGCCATCAAGTTGGTCTCTAAGAGTAGTGACCTGAGACAGGGTTCCAGCGAGTATAAATCATTACAGGAGCAGAAAGTCGGTCTCAGCTTCCTGCCTTGGAGCAACTTTTGAAATATAACCGCTGGCCTCGCAGTGAGCATCCCAATGGCTGACTCCTGGCCCCACCGGGCTTCCTTTCTCTTGGCACTATCCAAATTAATATTCCTTCGACACAGCTCTGAGTACAGTGGTGCCAGCATTGCGGCAATAACTTTCTGGTGATGACGAAACTCTAAACTTGGCACTCAACGTTATACAAAATATGACCCTAATATATCTTATCTCATATGTTTGCACTACAATAACTTTTTTCTTAAACCACTTCTATGATCACGTCTATAAAATATGGCCCCAAATGGTTAAGTGCTGGAGGTTAATGTAGTACATTTATGTTTTTCTTCCCCCACCAATTAACTTTATGCTTGCCCAAACTTATCTATGCCAGTGTACTTGCTATTGCAATTATGAGATTTAATTACATGAAAATGTATAAAATACGAGCACAGAAAGAGCAGGATTTCTATGAAAACTAAGCTATATGGTTGATAAAATTGAGCCAATAAAATAAGGCTATGAAATTAGTAATGGGGAGATCTAACAGATTTAGAAAACAAATTTTTTTTCAAATCTTTTTTTTAATGTAATACTATTCAATTTTATCTTTTATAAATTGGGAGCTAATACATATATCGCTCCATAGCTCAGTCATATCAAACTGTATTGTACAATGCTACCACAATAAATTTCTAAACATTATTTTTCTTCCTAGACTCCTTCACATGGTCTCCCTTTACCCACCCTCTACCACCACTGTACCCCCACTCCCTACCCAAGAAACCCTTATTCTACTTACTTTCCATATAGGTTTCATCAATCCTGTGTTCTGTACACTGAAAAACAGAAAAAAAAAGCATTCAAGAGGATGACCCCCGATGTCATAAAACATGTGAGATAAATCCTAATATGAACAAACAGACAAAAAAATAACCAAAAAAATGTTGAAAACCAGATACGGTTCAATGTGCATGAGAGTGGAAATCAACTGGCAAGGTTTTAGTCAGGTTTAACCCTTTAATCCTCTAGAGTCATGCTGCCAATTCACTCTGTTTAGTAGCTGCTTTCCTCCTATCCCTCTTATGGATAGAGGAAGATCTCCAGAGGCTTGTTTCCTTGGTCGTTCCCACAAATGTATCTCGGGCTCCCATAATCACCCACAGTCTTTGGAAACTATTCTCTCCTGTGACTTCGTAGATTGTGTGATTTACAATCCTTATGCTTCACCTATGCAGACTTAATTGACATGTCATTAGATGACTGCTTGTTTGATGACAAGCCATGAAGACCCTAGATGTTGTTTTATCTGATAGCTGGGCACCATCTAATTTCTCCACCACATTGTACTACAGTACCTGTGTCTTCTGTGTTCCCTTTCTGAAGCCGAGCATCAAGCAGGGATATGATGTAAGAACTAATTGATGGAGCTAAGAGTTTGTACAAGTCTAAAATCCATTCCTGGATCTGTGTTCTTCTTGTTCTTGTTGTTTCCTTTACCTCCCCTTGGCTCCCTTTCAAAACATCCTTGTTAATTTATGGTAGAGAGTCTTAGTGATCATCCCCCTGGGGTATAAGGATCCTCGATTCATATTGTCTTTGATTAGCCCCATTGGTACCAATTTTTTAAAGCCCCATTGAGAGGGGGATGTTGGGTCAATGTCGGCTAACTTCATATCACAATACTTGAATTAGTACAGAATCAATCCTTTCATAGCTGGATGCTATTTATACAAACAATGGGGTTAGTGGTCATGGAAAATTTACAATAATAACCACTGAGAATGTCAGTCACGGGTCTGCCAGAACAATACATATCTTAATACAGCATAAAAGGCAAGGATGTAGCTAGACTATGTTTGTCTTCCTACCAACAGTTCATGAATCTTAGTACAACTGTCTTCTGATTCCTCAGACATCATGTATTTTCTGACTTAAGTCCTCAGATTACAAATATGTCTGAACGAGAGTGCTGCTTTCTCAGTGCAGTTTCTGCATCAGACCTCACAGATAAACCCTCTAGAGCAGGCTAAGCTTCCTGAAGATCCAGGATTCAGTGTCCCAGTGTTCCTTGGCACCCAGCCTGGGTCCCGGAAGCCCAAGTCAATGTGGTCCATTCGATGCATACCATCAGGGACACTCCTCCACTAGAGTTCCCCAAAGCAGTTTCAGTCATCCCTCCACCCCAAATGGAGATTGGTCTTACCACATTTTCTACCCATAGATGTGTATGTGTGTTCTCCCAGTTGTGTCTGCTCCCTTTTCCCTCTCCCGACTTGTTTTTTTTTTCATCAGTACCCCTCATCCCTCTGATAGAGCTGTCTACCTGTCCAGGGAGACCTCATTATAGCTTTGCAAGGCAGCCTCTCAATGGACATCCCCTTCCCTTCCCTTGAATATTTGATCCCAGCTTTCTCTGGCAGCGAGACCTTCAAATAGTTACCTAGAGCAGATGGTATATGATTCCTGATCAGGCTATCTCTCAGGCTGTCTGGTCCCCTGGCCAGAAGATTGGATGCCCTACATGTCTGAGCATGTGTCTATTCTGCTGCTGCTTCCTGCAGGACTCAGACAATACTAGTCTTTTGGGGATTGACATCATGTCTTCCAGGTTCCTCCACATCATGAGGTGTTTCATCGTTTCATTATTGTGTGTGTGTGTGTGTGTGCCAAGTTTTTTACCCAATCTTCTACTGATGGGGATTTAAGCTGTCTCCAACTTTTTACTATTGAGAACTGTGCTGCAATGAACATGGAGGATCATTCATGATCTGTTTCTTATTCCTTTGGGGGATATGCCCAGTCGTAGTATTGCTTAATCATATGGTATTTCCATTGTCATCTAGGTATGGCCATATCACTTCCCACGGTGGCTACCTGTGTTTTCAAATCCTCATATAAATCCTCAAATCCTGTATAAGAGTTCCAATTTTACTCCCTCTACAATATTTGTTCTCCGTTTTTGTTTTTATTTGGGTGACAGTAATGGGTATTATGTGGTATCTCACTGATGTTTCACTTGTATTTCCCATATAGCTAATGAATGAGACTGTTTCCTCATATGTGTATGAGCCATCTGAGTGTTAGCCTTTGTGATTCATCTGTTCAGGTCCTGCCTACCTTCTCAGTGTTGTTAGTTTTTTTCTTATTGTAGGGTTTTAATACATTGTAGATTTTAATAATTCATGCATTGTCTGTTATGTCATTACTAAATATCTTTTCCCAATCTGTGGACTCCCTTTTTATTCTTTTAATGAAGTCTTTCGATATACACAATTTTTTAAAATTTCTAATAGGTTCCACTCATCTATTTTGTCTTCCATGAAGTGTGCTCTCTTTGCTATCTGTGACAGCCTGTGTATTTGCTTTAGTAGGGATCTTAGATTTGTCCTAATTTTCTGATAGCTTAGGGTTTTACTTTTAGATGCTTGATCCACCTTGAGTTTGCTTTTGTGCATGGGGTCAGGTGTGGATCCTGTTTCATTCTTCTGCAGCTGAATATGCAGTTTTTTCAGCACCATTTATTGAAGAGAGCATCTGCTTCCCATTTAATGCTTTTGGGAACTTCATCAAAAAAAATCACATGTCTGGATGTTATTATTTCTGGGGTTTCTGTCCTGTCCTGATCCATTGGTCCATTTACCAGTACCAGGATGGAGAAAGCAAACCTTTTTTTTATTTAATCATTTTATTGGGTGCTCATACAACTTTTTTCACAAACCATACATGCATCCATTGTGTAAAGCACATTTGTACATATTTTGCCATCATAATTCTCAAAACATTTGCTTTCTAATTGAGCTCTTGGTATCAGATCCTCATTTTTTCTCCTTCCTCCCTACTCCTCTCCCTCATGAACCCTTGATGATTTATAAATTATCATTATTTTGTCATATCTTACACTGTCTGACATCTCCCTTCACCGACTTTTCTGCTGTCCTTCCCCCAGGGAGGAGGTTATATGTATGTTCTTGTAACTGGTTCCCCCTTTCTATGCCACCTTCCCTCCACCCTCCTGGTATTGCCACTCTCTCCATTGGTCCTGAAGGGTCATTTGTCCAGGATTCTCTGTGTTTCCAGCTTCTATTTGTACCAGCATACATCTTCTGGTCTAGTTGGTTGAAAATAAATCATAATAATCAAAATGCACTTAGTTTGTTTTCAAACGACTCCTGGCTTTGTCCCATTTTAAATCTAAAAAAGTGATTTACACAAACACAGTCATCACATGGTGCATTTTGAATATGGACTTTAATCAGAAAACTCATATTCCAAGACAGTTATTTAGTCTTTCTACCGAAGACTGTTAAATAAGTGTATGCTTTTGTATTTTATGTTGAAACAATAGCTTTAAGTGTGTCGTTTTAAAAAAAGATTACTCCCCTCGTGTTTTAACCAAGTTTTTAAATTTTTCAGACTGGCTACAGGTCCAAATTCATCAATGAGAAATTTACACCTCTGTTCTGGGTAAAAAAATTTAACCCCTAGGCAACACGGTTTCTTCTTAATTAAATAAACGTTCTCCACATCACACATTGTCAAGTCTACCCAGGCTCCTTGGGTCTATGCTAATATTCTATCTCTAGGAAGTATTCCCTAAATCCCTGGTAGTTATTGGAGTCTAATATTTGATCCTCAATGTTCTACTATCAGTTCTAACTTGTATAACCCTAATCAAATATATTTACCCCTACACCTCAATTTGCTCATCTATAAAGTAGGAATAACATCAACTACTTGTAGTTGTTGAAGGATTTAATATACAAAGCACAGTGTCTATCTATGACTAATGTATGATTTACTGCAGGAAGTTATTTTAATGGCTGAACCAATCTCCATTCCTGAGTAGACTTACAGTTGCACCCCCCTCTTTCATGATATGCTCCTTGTTTTCTATTCTATCATATAATTGCTTCAGAATGAAACTTTTTGTTTCTCTATTTGATGATTTATTCCTTGATTACAGAACTGTAAGACCAATATGTTTTTGCTATGCTCATTTTTCAAGGAGTCTTCTAATTGTGTTCTCAAATACATAAATAGTTTCACGAGAAGCTGGGTTATGGATGAACTTTTGTTCAGGTCAGATAAATAAATAGAGGTCTGAAAAAAGAGTAAAGAAAAGAAAAGCCATTTCTGCAAAACTTTTATTCAGCAGAAGAGACAAGAAGCTTAATTATAGCAGCGTGAAGGTAGATGCTTCTATAGTTTTGAATGGCTTCATCGTTTGTTGTGTGTTGATTCTCCTTCCTTCTGAAAATGTTGACGGTCTACATTACACCTGACAGCGCTCTTGGCAGTCCCTGGAGAAGACTAGTTTTTGCCGTGAAACATCTTTGGGAAAAGAAAAAACTTTTGCCTGCCTCCCTCCCCAATGAATTAAAAACCTACATTCTTTTCCATTGACAATTGACTGGAACATTGTGTAAATAAGTGCCAGCCCTAGATGAGGTGCAAAATACTGACTATATTAACTGGTTATTTAGAGAGATGTGAAGATGCTCTTGCCAGCATACATTCAATTTAGGCTTGAGTGCTTTGCACGATCTCTCAGGCAGCATTTGTTTGAAAACGTTGGGATTTAATTTAAAGTTTTCACGTTTGCATTTTTATTATTTTTAAGGCACCAATAGCCCTTTAATTTTCAGGCCATATTTTAGAGTCAATCTTCATATGTGTATATATGTTTATATGCATATTTGTAAAATATGCTTAGAATGCATGTTAACTACGCTAACTCGAATTTTTGTCATGGAACGTAAACTTTCTCTGAGTACCGATCATGGAACTGTAGTGCTATTTTCGTAGAAATGGCCTTTTACGTCCAGGTTCAGACCTCTTTTGGGTGTATGATCTTATAGTCATAGACTGCCAGTCATCAAGAGTCACAAGACCACTCGCACCAGCCACTCTGTGGTAGAAGAAGGAGACTATCTGCTCTTACAAAGATTGACAGTCTCAGAAATCCTCTGTAGAATTGCTATTTCACTCAATGGACCTGCGGTTGGGCTGCTTTAAAGGTTTTGTTTTGTTAATCTATGCACCAGTTGAGACATGTGGCAATGCCCCTTTAAGTCTTATTTGACCAATACTTGTTCCTTGAACCAAGGATTAAGATTCTAGGTTCCTTGGCTAAACATTCCATATCGTCACAAATCAATATATGTATGTACCACATAACATTTGCACATGAAATATTCCACTGCATAGGTTCCTAAGGTTATAAAAGAGTTTCAGGAATATTGATTAGAAAATAGGATATGTATAAATAGGACAGAAAATAGGATATATATAATAGCAACTTCCTGTACACAAATGTGGGTCTCATTTTTCTTGTGTGCAAAGCACTTGTGTTTCCAGGCACGTGATGGTAGAGTACCTATGTAGCCTATAAAATATATGTCTTGGTAATCATAATAAATGCTATGTTACCACTTATGATTTTTACTGTACTCTACTTTCTCCCTAAAAAGTTTACCATGTGGCAGAGTATGCTTGATTCACAGGCAGCAACAACTAGTCTCAAGCACCAAGGATTTCTTGAATCTTTTAGCATTATCTCTGTTTAATTATCTTTTGAAAGTATTACAAGGGCTCGCAGGTGCAGCAGAACTAATGCTAGAGATAGCAGGAGCAATTGGCCAAGGAGAGTATTAATTTAGAAGTGAAACAGAAAAAGGAACCAAACTCGAAACTCGCTGCCATCTAGGCAATGCTGACTCATAATGACCGTAGAGTGGGTAGAATGGAGACTGTGGGTTTCTGAGACTGTACCTTTCTACTGGAGTAGAAAGATCCTTCTCTCTCCCTACTTTGAACAATTTTAATTAAGTAACATAAAGATAGAAAATCAGTGACTGTTGATGCTTATGATTGCTGTTGTTTATAAAAGCATGTCCCACCCAAGGATCAAAATGATTCCTCAAAAGAAAGCCAAAAAAGTGTCAATGATTTTAAAGGATTAGCTCCACTGATAGCTTCACAACTAACAAAAGTATGAGGGAGACTTATGTTAGATAGGAAGAAATGGCTCATAATATGGACTGAGAACCAAACATTTAAATCGGTCTCTCTCAGAGCATTGAAGGCCACTGTTAAGGCATGAAACTTGTTTGAAGTGCTTAAAGAAAAGTAAGAGCACGCTGTGGTACTGCATTCACTCATTATCTGAATCACATAATCTCCTATTTCACAGAATACATTATGGATGATAGGCTAAGTATGACTATGTGTAGTGTACAACTCACATGTCACATTTGTATAAAAAGAAGCAGCCATTGTTTCTGCTGCTCTGGTAGGAGACTCAGACATGTCTGGTTATAGATACCATATATTCTTGTGTATAAGCCCAGTTTTTTTTAACACATTTTAGTGCAGTTTTATGGTAAAATCAGGCACCTCAGCTGATATTCAGGTCATTGACTGTTATACTCGAGTAACAGTAACAAACTAGTAGTTAACCTTTACTCAAGCTTTGTCATACATTGCATAGGTTTTGCCTTACACCGGACCAGAAGAACCATTAATATGAGCTATTTCATTATGACTTCCTGTAGACACTGATTGAATACCATCCGATTCTGAGGTTCATGCACAGGATATGATTGAAGTGGTCCAACAATGATCCAATTGGAGAATAGGAAGTAGGAGGACAAGGAGTTCATCGTAGAGGCAGAAGGAGACATACAATAAAAAGCACCAGTCAAAAACAAAACAAAACAATAAAACAACAGTCAATCATTTCAGGAAGTAATGATTGCTAACCAGACCAATTGCAACCCAGTCTCACTAGGGTGTTAATGTGATATGACTTTGTAGAATTGAGAGTTGTGGTCTAAAAAATTCCACAACTTTTTGAGAGAAGCACACAATGTGCAGTGGCCTTCCCAAATATAGTGTGATATTGAAAAGAGTTAGCCACTGTCATCTCATGGCGTGAAGACTTCTAATGAGTCAGAATCAACTTGATGACTTCGTCTGGTTCTCAACCTCATTCTTTCTTCCTTTCTGTGTGTAACTCTGCTTATTTATATGCCTCAAGAAGTATAAATCTCCCTTTTTGTAATCTTGGCATAAGCACTCTCTGGCAACAAGACCTAAAGACTATATAAGCCTGCCCCTAATAAAACTCTGGGTTATGAAGTGTCTATGTTTCAGTGGCCCCCACAATCCCATTATCTTTTCTTTTTTTATCATTTTACTAGTGACTCTTAAAACTCTTATCACAAACCAGACATAGATCCATCGTGTCAAGCACAGTTGTACATATGTTTTCATCATCATTTTCAAAACATTTTCTTTCTACTTGAGTTCTTGATATCAGTTCATTTCCTCCCATCATCAACCCTCCCTCCCTCATGAACCCTTGGCAATTTATAATTTTTTTCATGTCTTATACCAACCACTATCTCCATGAACCCACTTTTCTGTTGTCTGTTCCCCTGGGAGGGGGTTATATATCAATCATTGTGATCGGTTTCTCCTTTCCACCCCCACTTTCTCCTTATCCTCCTAGTATCTCTACTCTCATTATTGGTACTGAGGGGATTATTTGTTTTGGATTCCTTGTGTATCAAGCTCTTATCTGTACTCCTATACATGCTCTGGTCTAGCCAGATTTTAATGATAGAATTTGGTTCATAATAATGTGTATAAGGGGTGGGGTGGAGAATCATTAAAGAACTAGAGGAAAGTTGTATGTTTCTTTGGTGCTATTCTGCACCCTGCCTGACTCCTCTTATAGAAGCAAGGGAGTGTCTAATTGTTTACAGATGAGCTTTGGGTTCCCACTCCACACTCAGTTTCATTCACATTGATATGATTTTTTTGTTGATCCCATCCACATCTCATGATCACAAAGGTTGGTGTGCTTTGTCCACATGGACTTTGTTGCTTCTCAGCTAGATGACTGCTTATTTATGAAGTCTCTAAGACCTCAAATGATATATCTTTTGATAGCCTGGCACCATCAGCTTTCTTCACCACATTTGCTTATGCAACCATTTTGTCTTCAGGATCTTGTCAGGAAGGTGAGCATCACAGAATGCCAGGTTATTAGAATAAAGTGTTCTTATGTTGAGGGAATACTTGAGTAGATCCCCAATGTCTTGTCTGCTGCCTTAATACTTAATATATAAATATATGTATATAGGTCTATTTCCCTATCATTATATGTAAATATATTTACATATACACATATCTGTATTTAGACCTCTATAAGTATCCTTTGCCTCCTAGTTCTTTCCTCTATTTCCTTTTACTTTACTCTTGCCCCATTCCCATGTTAAATTTTCATTCAGGTTTCAATAATTCCTCTCATCTACATTGTCCTTGAATAAGCCCAACCAGGAATCCTACACCCTCCTTACCATTGATTTTAGATCACTTGTTCCCTTGTCCCTGGGTTTGTTAACACCCACTTCCTTTCCCTCACTTCCCCCTCTCTTGTGGCCCCCCAGAACCATCAGTTCCATCATTTTCCCCTCTGGATTTTTTGTCCCATCTATCTTATCTAGATAGACATGCAGAGACAATAATAAGCACAAAAACAAGACAAATCAAAACAATAACATCAAAAAATATATATCCGAAAGACAAAAAAAGAGAAAAGCATTTAAATAGTTACAGGTCTGTTTGTTAACCTTTAGGAGTGTTTTCCAGTGGAGTCTGAAAGAGTGCCATATCCTGGCCCCAAAGCCTATTTGTGGTATTCCCCCCAGAACTTTATTGTTTTGCCCTCCCTTGCTGCACTGTTGTAAACCTTTAATGTTTTACCCTGTTGTGAGGGGGGCAGATAGGTCACAATACCTGCACTATGTCTCCAGTGTTTTCCCCTGTAGTACTAGGGGTCAGATAGGGGCTCCATGTCTGTGTCTTATGGTGGGGCTGATCCTATGGTCCTCTCTGTGTATTGGCTTGTCTGAGCAGGAATATAATCCTCAGGGCTTGATGGGCCAGGATGTGTTCCACTCTCTCTCCTTCCCTCTTCATTTGCTCCAGTGTGCACTGATCAGACATGCCCCCTCTCCTTGAGCTACAGCTTCAGTGCTAACCTCAGAAGGGAATTCTTCTGGGAATTCTCAGAAATGCTTGGAAGAAAAGAAGTTTGCAAAGCTTTTAACTATGTCAAAGGCAAATGAGACTCAAAATATAAAAGTGGTTTTTCTCAAGGTCATACAAATTTAAAAGGAATTTGATGTTTCATGAACATAGATGACCATGACAATTCTTTCTCAACTCTATGATGGGAAAAGTAATACTTTCTTGTGTGCCTCTTATGACTGTTACATGAATAAAACTAAAGAAGATGAAATCACTCTGTAATTGATAATGTTTTAATGATGTAGATTTATTCTTTTGCACTTGATAACCAAGTTAACATGATGCGTTGCTAAGTAGATTACTTCTAGATGTGATCTTATGAAAGGATAAACCCTCTATACAATGGCTGCCAGATCTGGGAGAATTGTGTAAAATCTGGACACACATATGTGATGTTCAATGAATGAAAGATTTACATCCTTAATTCAATGTATCTCTTTTTTTACTTTATTTTTTTTCTTTTTCCCCCAATGATTTTACTGGAGGCTCTTACAGCTCTTATAACATTCAATACATCATTTGTATCAAACATATTTATACACACATTGCCATATTCATTTCCAAATATTTTCTGCTTGAGCCCTTGGTATAAACTCCTCTCCTCCCCTTTTTTAGAATAATTTTATTTGGGGCTCATACAACTCCCAGCATGATCATACATACATCAGTTGTATTCAGGCCACAGTTGCACACTTGTTGCCATCATCACTCTCAAAATATCCTCCTTCCACTTAGGCCCCCAGTACCAGCTCCTCATATTTCCCTCCCCCCACCCCCTCTCTCATGAACCCTTAATAATTCACAAATTGTTATTATTTTTTCATGTCATACACTTTCCAATGTGTCCCTGGTGGGTGGGAGGGGTCTGATAGGGATCGATCAAGAGTAATGCAATAGAGAGAAAATACTGAAATCCAAATGGTGGTTGAGCATGAGAGTGGGATAAGAGGAAAGTAAAAGGAAATAGAGGAAAGAACTGGGGGGTGTGGTGGTAAAGGGCATTTATAGAGGTTGAAATACAGGCATGTACATAGGTGCATATATTTTTATATGTGATGATGGGGAAATAGATCAACAAGCATATACTTTTAGGGTTAGTAGTAGGACAGAAGATGGGCATTTGACCTCCACTCAAGTACTTCCTCAGTGGAAGAACATTTGTTCAATAAAATTGGCATTCCATGATGCTCACCTTCCCAACACAATCACTGAAGACAAATGAATGCACAAACAAATGTGGTGAAGAAAACTGATGGTGCCCAGCTATCAAAATATGTAGCGTCTGGAGTCTTAAAGGCTTGAAAATAAACAAGCAACCATCTAGCTCAAAAGCAACAAAGCCCACATGGAAGAAGCACACCAGCTTGTGGGACCATGAGGTGTCAAAGAGATCAGTTCTCAGGCTTCAAGAACTAAAAATCATAACATTGCGTGCTCACTTTCCTGATATGATCGCTGATGACAAATGTGTGCATAAGCAAATGTGGTGAAGAAAGCTGATGGTGCCCAACTATCAAAAGAAACAGTGTCTTAAAGGCTTGAATAAACAAGTGGCCATCCAGCATGGAAGTAGCAAAGCCCACATGAAAGAAGCACACCAGCCTGTACTATCAATGTGTCTCTTTGCAAAATTTTAATAGTACATGTTTATGACAGTTGTTTGTCCAAAGTGTTTTCAAAATACCTTTCAAAAATAGAATAAAAGTATTTTGCTTTATTCTTAAGGATGAAAAGAGTATATTTTAGCATAGAAGAATGTGTTGGCCTAGCTATTGCCCCCCCCCCATGACTGATGACTTGTACCCACTCATGGCAGATGGTTTGACTCCAACTCATAACTACCTCCTGTATAGGGTTTCTGAGGCTGTAAACGTTTATCAGGCAAGAAAGCCTTCTATTTCTCCTGTGATACAGCTGATGGGTTTGTACTGCTGACCTTGCAGTTAGTAGTTCAATGCATAACCAATTATTCCAACAGACAGGTTTAACTCTTACAAAGATCTAATTTCTAGTCTATTACCAGAGGGTCACTAGGAGTCAGAATCAACTCAAAGACAGTGAGTTGAAAGTGAGACTGTAGGGTTCTGCACAAGAGACTCAGTTTACCAATTTAAGGCTTAAAACTATATTAAAATTTAAACTATATGAAAATTTCCTTCCCCTGTCTAACATTTTTTAATTTCTATGAAATTACCTCTGTTTACCCTAGGTTTACAGAAGGTTATGACATTGAATAGCACTCTTTTGAGCTTCCACTTTGGTAATGCTGTCTCTCTAATATTGAGGAGAAATGACAAGCAAAAAGAGAATGGATAAATGTTCCTTGAAAAGCAAGCATGATCTACACTGTCATCTCAAACAGAAAAAATTTTGCTTGCACTTTTGTGTCAGTCTAGGTAGACTAGATAAATAAATCCATATGAGTATAAGAAAGAGCTTCACATACAAGAGCAGTTGAATATTGAGACAAAATCACTGTCCATTCAAGATCAAGTTCATAAGTCTGATATTAGCCCATATGTCCTATACCAATCTGTATAATCCTCTTCAGACTCACACAGCACGTGCAATGATGCTGAATGCAGAAAGATCACAGGTGAGTGAGTGGGAAGACTTGTAAATCCAGTGGGTAAAGCATCTAAGTTCTCCACATGGTTCCTTCAGCTCAGGGCTCTAGTGTAGTTCCATGTGTCTTTTTAACTGATAGGTTTCCCAAGGTGTGAACAGAGAGAGAAAAATTGTCTCCTGTTTCCTCCCTTCTTCCAAGGAGGAAATACAGGAATTCCCAGAATCCTCAAGAGTTTGAGAGACTAGACATGATCCCTTCACTCTTAATCCTCTCAAATCTCAAATGGACACCAGATTATATAACTACAACAACTTTGTAAGCAGTTTTATGGAGATGGAAATGTCAAAGCAAAAACCTGATAAAGTTAGTATACAAGTAGTTGGATTAGAATGAGAGCCAGCTACCAACCTGGCCCATACCTAGAGCATGGACACACAGACTGTATCTGAGCCCTCCATATATTGAATGACTGAAGAGGACCGATAATTGAGCAGCAGTGTTAAAGAACAGGTCTTAGCAAAGATACGCATTCTGCTCTGGGCTTTCCAAGAAGCATATGGAGAAACTGAGTTTCCTAGCTTACTAAACACGGTTCTGTTTCTAAAGGGCGCAAAGTAGCTTGTTAGAGTTTCTCCAAATACCTGAAATGCTTTGGGGTTGCTAAATAATCTGAGTTCATTTCCCCACAGTTACTTTCCATTTTACCAAAGTCTCTTTGTGAAAGATCCCACAGTGTTAGCCTGCCCCTAAAATGTTGCAGCATTTGCCATTGCATTCTCACAGCATCCTCCCTTTCACTCATCTTTTCCATTCTTATTCGTCAGTTTGGGAAACAAAGAAAACTCTCAGAATTAAAAGAATTCTGTATTCATCTCATGAATCTCTGCCTTCCTTCTAAATCACACCCTTCAGAGAAGGGAGTCTTCCCTCAATAACTTCCTTTAAGTCTAACAATTTTTGTATCAGGAAATTATGTGTATATATAATCTGATTGTATCCTTCCACGAAGGAAGATGTGTACCTCTCACTTCTAAATATTCAATTTTCAGTAAAGAACCAAAAAGAAGATACTATTAATAAGAGATTTTTTTTAGCCCTTGGTTTCAAGGCCTCCACAGTGTCTCCTAACATGTATGTGCTTCTCCAGGAAGCCTACCCTGACCCAACAGTGTGCTTAGATTTATATGCTCTTGATCTCAGATCCCATAGAATTAACCTTGACTTAATTCCTATTTCTTACCACAATATATTATAATAATTGGTTTATTTCTGTCTTCAAATAAGGATAAGCAAGAACCTTCCTGGACAGTTTATGTCACCTAGGACAATACCTGGTCTCTAGAAAGGAGTCAAGAAATAATCAGTAAATGAATAAATGCATCCACCCCCAAGCACCATTCCCCTCCTGCTGAATTCTCTGAAGCAATCTTCTCTGCTTCCATTTTTAAATTATGCAAATTTAACAAGCTCTTAATGACAATTTTGAAACTTCACCAGGACCTCTCAGAAGGCATTTCTCTTATGTTTCAGAAAATGTCTGCTCTGCATGACAGTCCAGATGTCAGCCTTCCCACATTCCCCCAGAATTACCTTGAGTTGAATCTGTCCCCGCTGTATAATTCCAAAAGCTTCTCTCTGGACAGGCAGCTCTGTTGTTAGCTAACTGTTGGCATTACATTGCTGCATTCATAAGGAATTGTCAGCACAGTGTGGCATTATGTGAGATCATTTGTTCATATAATAAAGTCACATTAAACCTAGCAGTTGCTTTGTCTCTTGTCAAGGGAATTAGGTGCTGTTACATTAGAGTTGAATGTTTGCAGCAACAGCAGGCAAAAGCTGCTTTTGCTACCTATATTGGAAGAATCAACAATTCACACTTGTTTCCCCCTTTCCCTTCTTTGATAACAATTTACCCACTATTCCACCAGGAATCTTGGTTCCAGGGAAAGAATATTTCTTAAGACAAGTTCATTTTTTGCAAGTTCTGGCACTGATACCTGTTTCCTACTAAGAGACATCCCCAGTGTCTGTCACCTGGGCTTCCGAAGGAGCATGCCTATGATATCACACTGTCTCATCTTTCTAGCCTTTCACCTGGTTGCATGCTATATGTTCTTTCTACATTGACCTCTCTAAATGTAGGTTATATAGACTTAAAGCTACATTTTATTTCTTAGGGGTTTGTTTTGATTTTTTTCAATTTCAATCTGAATAAGCAATTGCCACAATTGGCCACTGGTCTTGTTTTGCCTGATAATGGTGAGCTTGTATATCTTTTCTCACAGACATAGTAAATATGATTAGTATGAATTCCATCTGGCAAATACCACACATACAGCCACAATTTATATTTTTGAGGAGATATTTGCAATGAAGAATTTTTTTGGCTTGAAAAATCCCACCAAATGCTCTCCATCCAAGGCCCTGATTTTCCACTATTGATCATTGCTCTGTTTCCAACTTTTAGATTCCAGTCACCAATAATTACCAAAATATTTGATTGCATGTTTGGTCAATTTCAGACTGAAGAAATTGATAGAATTCTTCAATTTCTTTAGCACCCTTCAACACCACTAAGTTGGTGCGAAGATTTCAATAATAGCACGGTATTAAATGAACTTCTTCATAGGGTTATAAAATTATCCTATCACATACAGCAATATATTTCAAGATAAAACTTGAAATGTTCTTATTGACCATAAATGTGAAATGATGTGTCATTCTCTGCTTAGTAAACCATAAGATTATAGGACTCTAAATAGCTAATACCAATCTATTTTAGCATACTAATATCTAGGATATCAATCTTTATGTGTTCTATTTCATTTTTGGCAACTTCAAGTTGTCCTATTTTACATCTCATACAGTCCATGTTCCAGTTACTAGTGGATCTTTGCAGCTGTTTATTCACAATTTCATTCATGCCTGATCACAAAGTAAAGGTCATCAAGGCTTTGTTCCATCCATGTCATTAAGGTCAAATTTACTTTGAAAGGCAGTTCTGCCCCAATTGAATCTGAATACCCGCCAAGAAGCTCATCTTCCAGTGGCAGATATCTGATATATACCACTCTTATTTATAAGGTTTTCAGTGGCTCATATCTCCAAAATGGAAAGGCTATTTCTTGTTTATAATCTATTCTTAGTCTGAAAGCTCTAATGAAACCTGTTTACCTGGAGCATTCCGGCTGGTATTTGCAATACTAGTGGCATAGCTCCCAGCATCACATAACAAATAAGCCATCATTGTATGACCAGGTGTCAGATGAGTGAATTAAATGTATCTAATGCTCATGATGATATTTACGTTTTGTGTCAACTTGGCTGAACTCGGATTCTTAAAGTTTGGCAAGTGAGGACCCCCTTGTGATGTGATCTAACATCGTACACACCTCATTGAAAGAATTTTCTGTGAGCTGCAATACATTGCAGCTACCTTTCTTGCCTTGTCTCTCTTCTTCTCATGAGTCCAGATCCTGTATCTGACTCTCAGACTCACCATATTGCCTGTTGACCATGGGCGCCATCAGCAGTCCGCCATATTGCCTGCTTACCTTAGATTTATATGGCTCTGCAGTTGCTGCCTGGTGTGTCATCTTGCTTCCTGGTTCATTAGCCCTAGCAGATACTCGAGCCAGGAAATGTTACATGCCTGACTTGCTCACCTGGGCCTCACCCACCTCTGCCTCCAACAGCCTGGGGTCTTCCTGCTTCTAGGCTCATCTTTTGGCTCCCAGGTTCATCAATCTTGGTACCTATGTGAGTCAGGAAACACTTCCAGCTTAACATCTGACTAAACTTAATCACTTCTACAACTGCATGAGCCACTTCCTTAATAGAAAATTCAAAACGCATCTTTTTGTTAGACGCTGTGCAGTCATTTCCGAACTAATAGTCACCCTATGTACAACAAAAAAAAGAAAAACACCACCCAGTCCTGTGTCATCTTCACGATTGTTCTTATGTCTGAATCCTTGTTGCAGCCACTGCGTCAAACCTTTTGGTTCAGAGACTTCCTCTTTTTCTGCGTCCCTCTACTTTGACTAAGCATGGAGTCCTTCCCTAGGGACTGGTCTCACTGGCTTTGCTTCTCTAACACCATGCCCAATAAGATTCAATGACTATCTTACTCACCTTTACTGGGCACTAAGGAGAGGGGAGACTAAGAATGAGAATTGAAGGAGAACATCTGAAATCTCAGATTTGTCATTAATAATTGGTCAAGCAGTCAGCTGGCCTCTGTCGAACCCTTTCCCAGGGCATATAGGAACATGAGAAAGAGGCCAAAATGCAAAACTCCAAAGATTTGATTTTTCCTAAATATTCTTCAGTCAAAAATATTAACCAAATTGAAGAGCCTCAATTTCATTTAAAAACTTCATTTAGAATCACTTCCATTCTGTGCTCAATTCCTAAGAGATTCATTTATATAGCCACTCACCTAAAGTCCTAAAGCTTTGTTTAACGAACTTGTATTGCTTTGAATCATGCTTAGAATTCATTTATATTTTCTGAAAAGCATGCTTCTGTGATTACAAATCCAGAATTCCTCCTGCTTTTGAAAGCAGTCACAAATCCCAGACTATGGATAACTTTGAAAACATAGTTCAGCTGCTTAGACAGAAAATGGTGTTCAAATGTCTTCTTCTCCAATGGTGTTTTTTTTTAATCATTGTCTTGGGGACTCGTACAACTCTTATCACAATCCATACATCTTTCCATTGTATGCCAAGCACATTTGTACATTTTTGCCATCACCATTCTCAAGACATTTGTTTTCTATTAAGTCCTTGCATTAGCTCCTCATCCCCTCCCTCCCCGCACCCTCCTCCCTAATGAACCCTTGATAATTTATAAATTGTTGTTATTTTGTCATATTTTAAACTGTCTGATGTCTCCCTTCATCCACTTCCCTGTTGTCCCTCCCCCCAAAAGGAGGCTATATGCATATCCTTGTAATCGGTTCCCCTTTATGCCCCACCTTCCCTCTACCCTCCCTCCATTGCCACTCTCACCACTGGACCTAAAGGGAACATCTGTCCTGGATCTCCCATGTTTCCAATTCCTATACCAGTGCACATCCTCTGGTCGAGCAGGACTTGTAAGGTAAAATTGGGATCATGATAGTGAGGGGCAGGGGAAGCATTTAAGAATTAGAGGAAAGTTGCATGTTTCTTCGTTACTACACTGTACCCTGACTGGTCTCCTTGTGACCCTTCTGTAAGGGGATGTTGTGTTACCTATAGCTGTACTCCCCCTCATTTATAATGATATAATTTTTAGTTCTTTGATGCCTGATACCTGATTCCATTGATATCCTATGGTCACACAAGCTGGGCTTTATTGCTTCTTTTTTTGGGGTGGGGATGGCGGGGCATCACTGTCTCTGGAATTGCTTCTAAGCTAAATGACCACTTGTTTACCTTCAAGCCTTTAAGATTCCAAACGCTATGTCTTTTGATAGCCGGGCATCATCAGTTTTCTTCACATTTGTTTATGTACACATTTGTCTTCAGCAATGATATCAGGGAGATGGGCAAGCAATGATATGATTTTTTTGTTTTTTGATGCCTGATAACTGATCCTTTTGACACCTTGTGGTCACACAGACCGGTGTGCTTCTTCCATGTGGGCTTTGTTGCTTCTGAGCTAGATGCTGCTTATTTACTTTCAAGCCTTTAAGACCCCAGATGCTATATCTTTGATACTCGGGCACCATCATCTTTTTTCACCACTTTTACTTATGTACACCTGTGATACATACATACATGGAGTACTATGCATTGCTGAAAAGCAATAATGAATGCATGAAGCATATCTCCACATGGGAAGAACTGGAGGAAATTATGCTAAATGAAGTAAGTCAAGCACAAAAGAATAAGTACAACATTAGTCCACTGAAGTAGGCTTTAAAAAAATTCAAAAGGGGCATAGGAAAAAAGATACTGCATACAAAAAATTCCTGGGGTGAGGCTCAGGTAGTATGGCAGGTGCAGACCAAATCCAGGGCTACATATGGTAGCCAACTAAAATGGAAGGTGTGTGTATTGGGGGGGGGGTGGAGATAGTAATGTATAGCAGGGGAACAAATCACTAACCCATCCATGGGGAGCATATTGTTTAAATCTCCACAGGGAAAGAGGAACAAAACTTAAACCTGGTGTTCCAGGGTATGAATATAGCATAATGGCATGGAGCAGGAACCAGTGGAGGGGTCTGAGGGCCCAGCCCCAATTCCAACTATGTGGGTAGCTGCCTCTCCCCCCCAAAAAAGAATTTACTTTAGAGGACAGCACTGAAGCTGCAGCTCAGGGAGAAGGACATGTCTGACCAGAGCACATGGGAGCAAATGAGGGGGAGGAAGAGAGAGTGGAGCACATCCTGACCCACTAAGCCTTGAGGACAATATCCCCACTCATGCTGTACTTATCCTTTTGTGCTTGGTTTACTTCATATAGCATAATTTCCTCCAGTTCTTCCCATGTGGTGATATGCTTCATGCATTCATCACTACTTTTCAGTAATGCATAGTATCGCCACAAAAAAGTTTTATTCAAGTTCCCAGTTAATTAATAAGAAGAATCTACATACAACTTCCTCCCTGGGAAATGAACAACATGCAAGTGGGTGAAGAGAGACAACAGACAGTGTAAGATATGACAAAACAATAATAATATATAAATTATCAAGGATTCATGAGGGAGGGGGAGAGCAGAGAGGAAGGGGGAAATGAGGAGCTGATACCAAGGACTCAAGTAGAAAGCAAATGTTTTGAGAATGATGATGGCAATAAATGTATAAATCTGTTTGGCACATGGATGTATTATGAATTGTGATAACAGTTGTATGAATCCCCAGTAAAATGATTTAAAAAAAAAGAAATAAAATAAATAGGCCATTGTAGGCATGTTCAAGCAGGGGTGGGGTATGGAAATCATCCAAACCAGCTAACATCACAAATCTCCCGAAAGTGAAGTAATTCCAGCCATCACTTTAGGGGTGAGTTAATTAAATGTTTGACCAAATATAGCACACTCATTTTCAAGTTGATAATTTTGTATGGCCTGTGAATGATATTATAAATACCCACAAGGCCCCTAGCAGAAAAAGATTCCCTATCCCTGTGTTAAAGAATCAAATATTGATTTAAGTATATTACTTTTTAACAAATAAGATTGCTGCTTCTACTCTCAGGTCATATAATCTTCTGATCCAGTTTCCCAAGCAATGAGGTAAAGAGCCTATCTGGAGTTCATGAACCACATATCACACAGCCTGCTTTTGTTTACTTATTTGCTTTTCACTCTTCCAGAATCTTTATTAAGGCTAACATTTTCTAAAAAATTCTTTTATCATTTTATTGGGAGCTCTTACAGATATCATAAAATTTCATAGTTCAGTCACATCCTGAAGTATTGCACAATTGCTACCACTGTCAGTTTTGGACATTTTCTTTCCGTTTGAACTCCTTGATATCAGTTCTCCTTTATCCCCTCCCTCCTGCTCCCCTACAGGGACCCTTATTTATATTTTTTGACATATCTTGCACCATCCAGTATATCCATTTACGTACACTTTTGTTGTTAGCTCCCCTTGAGTGGGGTTGTACAGCTATCAGTGATATCAGCTGCTCTCCTCCCCCTCTTTCCTCCCCACTCACTTCATGTTCCCTCAGAAAGCCATTATACCTGTTACTGTTTCTGAAGGATTATCTAGTCTGATTTTCTTGTATGGTATGATCAAAATTATACAAATGAACATATGCAAATCTAATGTGACTAATGAGGTAAAACAAATAAGAACCATAATAATAAACAGGAGGAAATATTAAAGAATTAGAGGATAGTGATGTGCTTCATCAGTGCTATACCCCACCTTGGGTCTATCATCCCTTCTGTGTGGCCCTTCTTAGAGGGGCTGTCCAATCAACTTACATCTCCACCCCTTCACATCAATTTGCTTGCTTGACTTTGTACATCCGATACCTTTTCCTGTCGACACCTCGTGATCACACAGGCTGATGTTCTTTCATGTGGGCTTTGTTCTTTTTTGTGCTTGATGGCGCCTTGTTTGACTACAAGCTTGTAGGACCCCAGTGGTTTGCCTTTTAGTAGCCAGGCACTGTCACCTTACTTTTCTACATTTGCTCATGCATCCATTTTTTTTTTTCAATGCTCATCCCCTTTCTATGTACGTCTTTAAAACCCATTTGAGAAAGGGACCTTCATCTCAGTTACGGTCAGTTTCTCAAAATTCAAGGGAAGGGAGAAGACCATTCAGTTGTTGTGATACAACATTGTGCTAAGGTCACCCCAAATCAAGGGACACTCTTATAAGAGTAATAAGCAAAACTTACTGGTAATGCAAGTCAAGATGGGAAGTGGTTTCAGGGTGGGTGGGCATGTAAGTCTCAGAGAAGGCAGGTTCACTTCTCTTGGTTAGCAAACTGGATGGAGCAATCTCCCATCAGAAAAAAAAAATCCTATATAGAACCCAAGGGAAGAATACACATTTTACTCCAATTTTAATTGGATACTTTTGACTTGTAAGCTTTAGTGACCTAGGTCACGTGTTATAGACTACTGAGTCTTCACACTCTCCCCTTTCCAGGCACACAACCTCCTTCATAAGCCACACCCGAAGGATTCAATGTAGAAGCCCCATTAGTAAACTGAACATTGCCTCAAACTCATGTGCAACACATGTAAAAACTGACATGCTCCTTTGGACTTAAGACCAAAATTCCAGAATGTGAGAATAAGCGGGTGACCAAGGCTAAGGATTTGATAGCCATTCAATCTCTTGCTCTGAGAATGTTTAATGAATTGTTATATACTTACTATTTGAATACCCTCTTGCTTTCTTATAACATATATTAATCTAGTAGACAATTTTCTGCCTTTGTAAATGAGTATTATGAAAAAATTTACCCTGTCACCAACCCCATTTTCTGTGTAAATAGTGTGCAGTCACTTAAGAGTTTAATGTGGACACATCAACAACTCAACTATTGATGTCTGGTGAGCCAGTCTATACATGTATAATTTCCTTTTCTCAACAGTGTTATAAATTTTATACCATTGGCTAAATTAATAACATTATCAATATAATTACCTTATGCTCTAGTGAGATGATTTATAATGTTCTCTATCATAAAATGATGATGACATCCCTAAAGTGAAAGATATTTACCAGAGTTATATTAATGGATTTGGGGTTCAAACTTAATTTAGCCTCAATCTAACAACAGTCATTTCTCATGACGTGGGATCCTTATCTGGTGTCAGTGATACTCGACCTGTGGATGAAATCACTGAAAATATGGGTGCTACAGTAAATGTGGTAAAGAAACCAGATGGTGTCCCAAAAGAAGAGTGTCTGGGTCTTAATGGTTTGTCTTCAATTAAACATCCATTTAAGTTAGGTGTCAACTAAGCTCACACGAAAGAAGCACACTAGCCTGTGTGATCTAAGGACTATAAATAATAAAGTCCAAATTTGAAGGAGGAACTCGTATAAGAACTTTAATTGTGAGCGCTCAGTTGGCAGAAAGCTTTGGATGACAATTGAAGCCCAAAATCCATTTGCAGGATCTCCAACATGGATTAAGTCTCAGGTGAATCTCCTCTGAACATAGTCCAGGATGTGAATAGCATTGCTAACAGACAGAGAGCATTGAAAGTTGATTATGGTAGGTGTAGTTAAATTAAAATGCAATACCTTATCACTTGATTTTCTTTAGATTTTTTTTATATTTTGTTTTTAATATTTTCTGCTTTATTTTCAAATAAGATTTTTTTGTTTTGTTTTGTCATTATTGCTCTTGTTGTTGTCTCCTTCTTCTTTGAATTTTGTGTAGTCTTCTGTATATGAAATCCAGAACAAACAAATCTATAAATTTAGTAACTGTATACTACTGATTACCTAAGGGTATTGCAGGGGAAGTTGTGAGGATATAGGGAGTTAACAACAAATATAAGTTAGAAGACAATATTCTGAAATTGATTTTGGTGATGATCACATAATTATTCATACTATTAAACTATCAAAATGTTTGATACATGATTTATGCCATCAAAACTATTAAAATAAGATTAAAAATTATCAAATCTTCTGCCTCTGTTTACCAAGAGTGTCTTCTGCACTTCTTATTTATTTCCAAAAGTCCCTAGCAGAGACAATATATCCAAATCTGGCTAAAAAAAACTGTGAGAAGAAAAAATTGAAAGATTCAGAGGCTCTTGAGGAAAGTTCGAGTCTTTGCAGGTAGAAAAGGGTGTCAGTTTAATCATTTGCCAGGCTTACTTTATCAAAGCTCACTTCAGTAGCCTCTATTATTACTAAGAAGCCGCACATTTTCAACTCTACATTTTGCCTCAGCAGGCCCCTTTATAACAATATATTATCACTGTGTTATAGACAGCATTAATCACTTTCTTCAGGATCTAGGTTGTGGGGGATAATATACTTTTAAGTTTGCTTTGCTGCAAGAGCTTTCTGACAAAGGAATAGCATGAAAAAATAATCTCCTCCCATTCAATGCCAGTACCAGACATTAATGTTGCTTTTAATCTCCAAATTCCTTAAGAATACAACTAATATAATCTGATTGTCAGACTAAACATCTTTCTGTCGGTATCTAATAAATCATTGATACCATTGCTTTAATCCTTTTTTGTTTATCTCCTAAACACCAGAATTTTTATAGAGAGGAGACAATTGTTCCACAAAGACATGAAGGCAGATGATTTCCAAATAGAATCCATATGAAACATGAGGTTTTTTTAATGTACTCAAAAAAATCTTGCTTTTATCACATCTCCCAAGCATACCTGTGTAGAAATGTCCTATGCAATATGTGTCCATTAATTGACATTATGAGTGGCTTTATGAATCTTAAGCTAACGTTGAAGCCTGAATCCAAATGTTTGTCAGTTACTAATGTGTCCTTAAGGAAATTCTCTAGCAACAAGTTATATTTTCTGAGAGTTTTTACTAAAAATTATTTAAAATATCTATCCTTTAAAAATTGTTTTTCTTGCTGTTTCTTTATTTTGTTTTTAGGGGAACCCTATGCTTTCTTTTTAAAATACCATGTTGGTTTGTAAAAAGTTACTTATCACCCTATCCAAAAGAGAAACGTGACCGGTTTTAGCAGAAAATTTTCAATTTAAAGTCAGTTTTAAATAGCATATTTCCACCTTTATTTTACCCAAGTCCTTGCATGTGAATTGAATAATTACAGCCTGTTGGTAGACTGGCATGTTGATATATTTTTTCCCAGAAATAAACTTCACAAGCGATGGGGATAGAACATCAACAAGGAGTTTGGATATATATGATGATGACAGAAGAAACTGAGAAATAGAATGTGGAGAAAATTAAGAACTTAGCAGAATGTCAAGGAATTTATTAGTTTAAAATAAAAATGGTGCAAAATGCAGGCAAAAGTATTGAGAAACCAGTGCTTCTTATTTACCACAACTGAGAGTTCTCATTGGCAAAACTGTGAAGAATAACTTGAAAATGCATATTTAAGTTTAAATGTTGAATAGCCTTTGACCCAACAATATTTCCTTTACAGGTGTATCCTGCAGAAATGCTAACAAAAGTATGATATGAAAATTCTATCTACAAAGGTTTACAGAGTGGATATTAACCTCAAACTCTGAAGTAGGACCAGCTTGTGTTGAGATCATAGGTCTGACACTTATTAGCTATGCAGAAAAATATGGGGCTTTCTAAAGATTTAAAGCATTGGTTCTAAAGATTTAAAGCGGCGGTTCAATGGCAATGAGAGTTTTGTATTGATATTAACATTATTATAATATAACAATAATATTATAAGTACTATGAAGCATCATTTATAATAGCAAAAAGGATAGAAAACTCAACTAACAATTCAACAATTGGTTCAAAAAGCATAGATTCATTTAACAAAACACAACGTAGTCACTAAAATGAATGAACTCAATCTACAAGGAAATAGAGCCCAGATATTGATCCGACCCGCGGATCAGTCAACGTGGGCTCCTGAAAGGGGGATGAGAATGGAGAGGGCAAGAGAAGTGGGAAATGGAGACAAGACAGGATTCTGATCAAGTCTCATTTATTGAGCCAAAAGGCAGGGTTAATATAGGCTAGCAAGAGGAAGGGGAGGTACAACTTATGGAAATGAGGGGTAGGAATAATCAGCTAATCATACACATACCTTCAAAGAAACGGCTGGGGTGGGGGGGGGGGTGGAAATGGCAGGACACAGTTCTCAAACAGGTCCGCATGCTAATTAGGTGAGCTCAACAGGTCCACATGCTAATTAGGTGAACTCAACAGGTCTGCATGCTAATTTGGTGAACTCATGGATTCAAAGGTTATCTTACCCGCAAGCAGTTACAATACAAAAGATCAATAAAGGCGTCACTGAGGGATGGGAACAGCATTCTGCTTCCCACAAGATATAATGTGTGTGTGTGTGTGGGGGGGGGGAATCTAGCTTTCA